>JALPQD010000151.1:1550895-1815895 GCA_023101885.1 Typhlomys cinereus
TTTTGCTGATGCAAAGGCCCTCGCCTGCCGGTGGCCCCTTACTGGTAAAAAGGACATGTGATTAAAGCGTCCGGTGGAACTCAGCTCCAGGCTTAGACCAAGGAGCCTTGAGGGCACCCTGAGCCATTGCCAGGGCACCCTGAGCCATTGCCAGCCACCCTTCTTGACCTCAGGGTCTGACCCAAGCGCCAGTGGGCTCTGGAGGGTCTTCCTGCTGGCCACCTGGCTGGGTGTTCTTGGCCCCTTTCCTATGGACTCAGACTGGTGAAAGGTCCCCAGGGGCAAAGCGGCAGGACGCCCAACAAGGGGCCTCCAGTGACTGTATCACCCTGGCAAGACCCTCAGGGCATGCCAAAGACAACAGCCTGCACTGCCACCGAAGACCGCAGGTTTCTGGGGTACTGTGTATCCCTGAACGCAAGAGCTTGGGGGAGAGCCAAAGGAGGCAGAGGATGCCTTGGTTTCCTGCTCACCTCACCCCAATGCCTAGCTCTTTCCTTAGCTGCCGGGCACCCCTTTGACTCTTGCTTGCTTAGCTAGCCGACAGGACTGCTTTGGTTTATTTTTGCCAAGATGGGGTCTATGTGACCTGTCGCTTGCAGGCCCTGATGAGTATGACTTGAATGCGTACACCGGCAGCTCCTCCAACCATAAGCACTCTCTTGCCTTGGTCACCCTTCAAAACATCGTGTGTAGAGATTTGAGGCTGAGTGGGAAAGACTGTGCTGAAGAGGTACCCAGACCATGGTGGAACATGTCCTACTGTGGGTCTTGAGAGCTGGAGGTGCGGGCTGCCATTCATCCAAGACTTGCTGGGTGCTGGGCAATGCTGGCCTGCAAGTTGAAGGGTCTCCTTCATGCCCTTGACTCCTTCTGGTAAACCTAGAGGGAAGTGTGGTTTGTAAATCCATTTGCCTAGTGAGCTGATGACTAGGCACACAACAGATGGGAAGTTGATCTAAGGCTTCCAAGGCACATGGTCTGATAAGGCTGAAATACTTAGCCTTGGGGGAGGTCCAGACACATTGGCAAGTACAAACTGTTATCCTTGCTTTCCCTAGTGGCTTCTGACCCCCATAGTAACACCTCACAATTAGTTGGCATTTGTAGGGTGAACTCCACTCTGCCTGGGAGGGTGTCAGAACAGAAGTCTCTTTGTTGGGGGTTCTTTGACACCCCATCCTTGCCGTCAGGTCTGCTGGTGAGCAGCCTCAACCAAGCAGTGCAGCACCTCCCCTCAGTCTCGCGGTCCTGTGATGGGGGCAACTCTATGCACCCAGCTGCCAAGGTTCAGCAGGTTAAGACACGCCCAGCCACCTGATCCAGAGACCTGGCGCTTGTCCCTGGATTGGGGGGACACAATAGCCTTGGGGTACTCCTGCGGCTTCTTGGGACCCCACATCAGGGCTGCTTCAGGTCTCTGGAGCTGTGGTCCTCAGTCCTCCCAGGAAGGAGGACACTGGGAAACCACAGGTGCCCACTGGGCCAGACAGCACCTGTCAGGTACCAGCATGACAGTCACCAAGGGCTTTCAGAGGGCATCCCACAGGGAGCTTCCTTTCTTCCAACCTCAGGGGAAGAGGAAGGAAAGCGGCACCTATCTGCCAAGAGCACCAGGCATACGCCAGCGAAAGGACCTGGGCTGCAGGCAGCCTGTGGGGGCTGCTGGCCGCAGACGGGCACAGAGGAGAGGCAGGCAGGGGCGGGGGACCCTGGGCATCTGAGGCGTCCTGGCTCCTGTCCCCCTCGCAATCAGCCGTGCTCTCAGTTCCCAGGCTGGGGAACTTGAAGAGCCAAGCTGTGCACTCACAGGTCACCTTGCTAGGAGAGGTGGGAGCCGGTGCCGCAAGGCGTTGAACTGGTCCCGCACAGTCCCAACCGCTCACACTCTTGTCAACCCACCACGCTGGGGTCCTCACCAACTCCAGAGGCCCCGGGTCCTTCCTGAGAGCCTGGGAAGGGAGAGTTTCCAGGTTGTGGCTGTCTGGGCCACAGAGGTGGGTTCCCTGGCCAGGGGAGGCTCAGGAAGGGCAATGGTGCAGGGGAGGAGAAAGCTTCTGGATGCCCTGCTGGTCCTGGGAACCCCAAAGTTTCTCTTCAGTCCTTCCAAAACTCTTAGAAACATCGCATCACATCAATGTGGAGCCCGTGGAGCCAACAACACAGGAGCGCAGTGAAATGTGTGGGACCCAGCAGCTGGGCTCTACTCTGTCATTAGCGAGTCCCCACTTCCAAATTGGCCTAGGCAGAGCCAGTTGGGGCCGGTTTCCTCCCCCACTCCAGCTCCTCCTTCTGCCATCCTAGGGCTCCTCTGAGTGAGTTAGTACAGGGTGGCAGCCCCGGGCAAAACAGCTGAAGGACAGACCAGATGCCTCCAAACTGGTGCCCTCTGGTCTCCCACTCAAGCTCGAGCTTGGTATCTTGTGTGGCAGGTAGCCTTGAAAATAGGTTCCCCAAGGAAGAGATCCAAGCACGTTTTATTTCTAAAAGAAGGAAGAGAATCAAGTGGTGGGGACCGAGTACTGGCTTGAACCCTGGGTCCCTGACAGCATGTGGCAGAAATAGAACCTGAGACCGTGTGGATTCCAAGAGCCGTCTCCCGTGGTGTTGCTCAACTAGGAGAGGTAAGAAAGGAGAGTGAGAGAGAGAGAGAGAGAGAGAGGGAGAGAGGGAGAGAAAACAGGAGAAACTTAGAAGAGGAAGGGAAAGAAAAGAATTGGAGGAAAGAGAAAAAGGAGAGTCAGAGAAAGAGAAGTGAGGAAAGGAGAGAAAATGGAGAGAGTGGAAAGAAAGGAAGAAGAAGAGGAGGAGGAGGTAGAACTGCTAGAGATGGGGTAGATTGTTCCCAGGCACCTGCTGTGGTCACCGACCTCTCAAGGTTTCATGGATTCACTGTCCACTTCAGTTGGTCAAGCGTCCAGAGGGGACCAAGGTCTCACCTCTCCTTTTGGTTTCTTACTAGAAACTGAAGTGAAGGGCCCAGGAATCTCATGATCCCTTCACCTTTAGCACCAGGAGCCCCAGGCTGCGACCTCTGGCTGGCCTGGTTCTCTGCAGAGGCACCATGGAATGAGGAAGGGAAGAGGGACCACACTGTGCTCTTCCACGGTGTGAGGAGAGACATCTATCTCCCAAGGGTCACATTTTATCTGGTGTGGATTGCACAAGATTGGCGGTGACCTTGCCATCTAACACTGGACAAGCCTCCACTAGCCACAGCTGTCCCGTGACACGGGAAGTTCAGGGGCCAGGCGCGCAGGGCTTGGGGGCCAAAGGAAAGCCACACATGATGATCTATACTTGTGTAACTGTAATGATCTGTGCCAGTTACATCTTCACAGGTATGCAAACTTACCTTTACAGGTAAAGGTGCCAAACTTCTAGTGTTCGCCCTCTGTGAGCTTTCTGAACATGGGTGTTTCCAAGCCCCATCTGTCTTTCTTCTAGAACTTTCTGTGCTCCATCGAAAGTCCCCCACAGAGGATTGATTGTGGGCAAAGTAGTTGGTTTGGCTGATTTCCTCCTGAGACCTGTTGGGTGCTGAAACACGGTGCGGCTGCCTGTTATGTCTTTTACATCCAGACGACCTGGCAGTTCCTGCAAGCTCTTAGTTCCATCCGGGGCTGCTGGGTTCTGAGTTTGAGTTACACAACCGGGTGGCAGGGGGTGGAGGGAACAAGGCTCAGGGCAGCAGGATAGTTGGGAGGGGGCAGGGTACTGGGGTGGTAGGTCTGCATTCCACGAGGGAGGAGGCAGAGACACAGGGCAGGACAATTTCCTGAACCTCCTTCTCAGAGGTAGCGTGGCCCTCATTCCAGGACAGTAAACAATAAGAAGAAAAGAGACAAAGTGTGTCTCATGATTTTTCCTGGAGAGACAGTCCATTTACCCCAAATACAGAGGATGAGTGACTGAGCAAAGGAGGGATTGTGTCCAAGTCAACCAAGGCAAAACCGATGCATTTATGAGAGTAACATGCAGGAGACTGGGCGATTCCCAGGCGGGTGGAGTACCAAGAGCTCCAGGCAACTTATAGACAGTTCCCTGCCATAGTATGGATGGCTCACACCTCAGCATGGGTGGTTCCCATGCACAATACAGACAGTTCCCACCACAGTGTGAACAGTTCCCACCCACAGCATGGATGTTTCCCATACACGTGGATGACTCACTCCACATCGTGGACGATCCACACCACGGCATGGACAGTTCCCACTATAGCATGGGTGGTGCGCACTCACAGCATAGACAGCTCCCACTCACAGCATGGACGGTTCACACCACAGCATGGACGGTTCACACCACAGCATGGACGGTTCACACCACAGCATGGACAGTTCACACCACTGCATGTACAGACAGTTCACACCACAACGTGGACAGTTCACACCACAGCATGGACAGTTCACACCACTGCATGTACAGACAGTTCACACCACAACGTGGACAGTTCACACCCACAGCACAGACAGTTCACACCACAGCATGGATGGTTCCCACCCACAACATGGACAGTTCACACCACTGGCTCATGAAAAGCCATACCAAGTGATGCATCACTTAGGAGACCGACAGGTAGATCCCTACCAAGGTCCCCACCTCACCCCAGTCAATTGTTGATCGCTTATATAACCTGGGGGATGGAAGGGCTAGTGAGGTTGGCTCCCTGTTCTGTACTCTGATTCAGGATGGCGGTGGCTGCATCCAACCTGGAGAAATAGCTATGCTACAGAGTGTTTGAACAGGACCCTCCTGGAGTTAGGAGGAAATCAAATAGAAAGGAAGAAAAGAACTCAGTCCAAGCTCGTCTGGAGCTTCAGATGTAGTTTCATTTTTAAATAGGAAGGAAGAAGAAGGAAGGCAGGAAAGAGGGGGAGGAAAGAAGGGAGGAAGGACGGGAAAAGAGAAGAAAAAAACCCATCTCTTTGCCCAGGCCTGCATTGCATTGGGGTAGGTGGTATTCTCAGCTCCTGGCCTCTTCCTTACAAACAGAACTATGGCTCAGGAGAATTTGAAACGGGAAGGACATGAGGTCATTTAGGGAAAGAAGCCCACACCACATTGGTGTGTGTCACCTTTGAAGAGGCACTTGACTTTGGCCTCCAGAGCTGAGCTTTCTGGGCTGGTAATCATAGAGGGTCTCTCTGGGGGTGTGTGGGGAGGTCAGAGCTGCCTTGGTGTGGTAATGTGAGAGACTGAGGTCGAGGAAGAAGTCTGAGTGCATGTGAGAACTCTGGGCTTCCTTTCTGCCTGTTTCCCACCCTCCCACAAATTACGGTCTTGGGGAGGTGGGTGGAGAGCAGAGTGGGACATGCCCCCTCATCCCTTCCCTCCCTCTGCATACCCACCTCTCCATCCTCGCTGTTAAAAAGCAGCCGGTGTGGAAGATAAGATCACCTGATCTCGCTCCTTAGCGGCCCGTTTTCTCTGCTTGTTATCGGGGATGTCTGATCGAAGAAATGGTGCTGGGTCTGGTTATCTAATAACCAAATAAATACCCGGCCTGGGCTGCTCGGAGGGAGGGCCGGGCCAGAGCAGGATTCGACTTTCTCAGAGCCTGGAGAGGAGTTGTTCACATAGCCGGCCCGCGGAGGACCCTGGCTGGGAATGGACTGGTGCTTGGCGGTCTGGCCCCTCCATGTGGCCCTAAACTTCTGCACCTCAAGTGACTTCTTGTCTATCTGGCAATTGGAAGAGGGCCCCTGGGCAGCTCAAGGGGTTTGAGCTGCCCAGGGGCCCTCTTCGCCAGCTCTGGCACCTCTCCGTGTTCTTGTCCCATCTGGCTGTTGTGTATATGGAGAGGAGCTGTCATAGTTAAGCACAGGTGTCAACTTAACTCTTGAGGGTTTGAGCTCTGGGCACAGTTGTAGAGAGTTGATGGTTGAGTTAAGCCCAGAGCAAACCTGCAGGAGATTGTCTAGCTGCTGGGGAAGACCCAACCCATGGTGGGTGGGATTAGGCCCTGGATAAATCACAGAGAGTTGGTTGAGAGAGTTGGCATTCTTGTGTACATTTGGCCAGACATGCTGGTCTGGCAAGTAAGGATTGTCCATCTCTCAGCCGTTATGCAGTGATAGTGTGGCCAGTTCCCTCGTCCCTGGTATTGGTGCGTGCTCTCCTGTCAAGCTGGAGTGAGAACTGTAACTGGGCTATCATAAGGAAATAAACTCCTTGTTCCCTTAAGCTGTGTGATGGTCATTTATCAGCAACCATGCAGGCGGACTGCAACGGGAGGTATTGGAAAGTTTAACTTACGACTGGGCACACAAATGAGGATATTTGAACTCCTGTGTTGAAGGATTGGCAGAGTGAATGGATGGGTGGATGGATGGGTGAATAGCTGGATGGATGGATGGATAGATGGATGGATGGATGGATTCCTGGGTGAAAGGACTGCAGAGTGGATGGATAGATGGATGATGGATGGGTGGATGGATGGAATGATAGGTGGATGGATAGGGGGATGGATGTACTCTTGGGTGGAAGGACTGTAGAGTGGATGGATGGATGGGTGGATAAGTGGATAGATGAATAGATGAATGGATGAGTGGTAGATGGATAAACAGATGAGAGAATGGGTAAAGGATGGATGGATGGTTTGTGGCATTAGTTGGATGGATGGATGGTTTGTGGCATTAGTTGGATGGATAGATAGAAGATTGGATAGATGGTGTAAAGATGGTAGAATAGATCAATGTGTGAATGGGGAGGGAAAGGATGAGTGGATGAGTGAACAGGTGGTGAAAGGGTGGGTATATGGTGGATGGGTGGATGGCGGATGAGTAGGTGGGTAAGTGGATTAAGTGGGTGGGTGGTAGAAGGGTGGGCGGATGAGTGGATGGGTAGTTGGTAGATAGTAGAAAATGGTTGAACAGTGGAAAAGTGGGGTAGATGGATGAGTGTGTGGGTGGATGAGTGTGTGTGTTTGGATTAGTATGAGCGTGGATGGATGGTAGATTAGTGATTGAATAGTGGAATGGTAGGTGGGTGGATGTGTAGGTGGGTAGGTGGGCATTGGCCAATTTTGTGGTTGTCACAATAGTTTCCCCAGCAGAACAGCGCACTCATGTTTTTACCCTCACGTTCATTGGTTTATTAATCACTAAAAGACTTAATGATTCATTAGGCACCCTTGAATTGCCAGCCCCTAAACCGAGGAGTTATACCCCGAGTCTAAGCCTCTGAGCAGCGCTTCTCCACCAAGGCAGGCCTGGGTCCCTCTGAGGAGCAGCCACAGAAGGGACAAAGAGATGAACTGAGACCCCTGACCGCAGAGGTAAGCCAGATCCCATCTTCTCAAGCCCGCACGGGTTTGCAGAATTGCTGTTCCACCTCCCCACCCCCTCCTCTCTACCAGCTGTGTCAAGAGAGGGCAAACCTATCAAGAGAGAGTCTGCTGTTTTGTGGGAGGGGAAAATAAATAAAGAACAGTCAGTCTGTGTGGCTTCGGACCTCTGGTTATAAAGTATACTGTCATCCTCCCATGTAAAAATCAATACATGCTCCTAATACTATCTGAAAAGCACCACGTTTATTATTTCTCTTCCATTATGAAATTAACAGTGTTCCCAATATATTGTTTGGAAAATATGGATAAAACAGAATGAAGAAAAAAAAAAAGACAGTCACACAATCTCCTACAAGCCAGAGACACCCTGCTGACTCGGGGTTGGAAATTCTCCATTTGTTCCTGCCTCTCCCTATCCATCCACACCCAATTGTGTCTTTACATCATTTAGCTCTGATAAAATCTAATACCTGCTCAGGCCTCTCATCTCCCAACTTCATGTTTTCGGTCAATTTCTTCAGGCACTGTTGGAGGCAAGGCAAGAAGCAGGGTGGGAGAAGTTGAAGAGAAAAATAAACTCCTGGTCTTTTTCTGTTCCTCTGAAAAGTATTTTCATGCCCTGGTGTGCGGGTGGAGGTTAGAACAATGCTTGGAAGTCAATCGTGTCCCTCCATCACATGGGCTTCTTGCAACTGAATCAGGCTGCAGGGCTAGGTTCCTGGTGCAGGTCTTATCTGCTGAGTTATCTCGCCAGTTCCAGTGTGGTCCTTTTCAAACTTTTCTTACACTGTGGTTGGAAACCAGAACCTTACTTATGCCAGGCAGGTGCTCTGCTACTGGGCTCTATCTACAGCTTTGTTTTCTTTTAATTCTCCTATTATTATTATTATTACTGTGTGTGTGTGTGTGTGTCCATGTGAATCAGAGGGCACTATGTGTGCCTATGGCGGTCCAAGGGTGACTTCAGGAATCATCCTAGCTTGTTTTACCTCCTCTTTATTTTGTTTTGGAGTTTCCCATGTTCCACCTTTCCATGGGCAGAAGTGCAGGCTGCTACCAGTTCTGCCCGGTGTTTTAGCATGGGAATCAGGTCGATCTAAACTTTACTTTTATTTATTTATTGATTATTTATTTGTTTGTTTGTTTATTTATTTATTTTGTGTGTGTGTGTGTGTGTGTGTGTGTGAGAGAGAGAGAGAGAGAGAGAGAGAGAGAGAGAGAGAGAGAGAGAGAGAGAGTGCACTGTGTGTCCGTATGGAGGACCAAGGGTAACGTGGGGAGTCATCCTGAATTGCTTCTACCTCCTTTTCACTTTGGCTGTAGGATTTCCCAGGCTCCACACACTAGGGCCGGAAGTGCAGGTCACTGTCATTTCTCCTAGTGTTTTTTACATGGGATCTGGGATCCAAACTCAGAACCTTCTGCTTGTGAGGCAGTCTTAACCCCTGAGCCATCTCTCCAGCTACCTGTTTAATTTTGAGATGATTCTCACTCAGGTGCTTAACCAGGTTGTCCTATGTTTCCTTCTTTGCCTTCCTTAGCAAAGGAGATCAGTGTGTACCATTAAGTCCTGCAAATTATATCTTTTTTTTTTTTTTTTAACCCAAATACCTTGCCCGTTGGCTCCTACCCTACCTGGGCTGCAGAGCAGGGGGCAGGACCCTTGTGCACTGACTGCTTGTTTGCCGTTCTTCATGCTTAAACTCTGTCAGACAACACTCGGGCACTTTCCTCTGCTGGGAATACTGGAGAGGTGGTTATGTTTGGGGAGGGGGGTTAACAAGTCCACCCCTGCTAAGGTGTGGAAGTAAGGATGATGGTTGAAAGGACCCCTACAGTTAGCGATCTGTCTTCCTTCTTTTGGCCAGCTGGTTTACGGATCTTGGGGAGAGGCATTCTGAAAGGCTATAGCCTAGCCCAGCCGATGGGTTCACTTTTTCAGTTTACAATTAACATTCAGGGTTTAGTCTCCGCCCCTCCTCTTGAAATGGAATTTTTATCTTTTGATTCATGCTACAAGATAAAAATCCCTGTTTATCCAGTCGCATGAATAATTGATAAGCTCTTTCCAACTCGCCAGAAGCAACTTAGCAGTCTCGCCTTGCGGCCTGGCACCCTTGGCAATTTCCGCAGTGTCGGCGAGAGCCCTTCGCGGTTTCTGCTTGGAGGGCACCGCTTTCCGGCTCAGAGGGGCAGCTTATCTCCTGATCCAGATGCACGAGCCACAGATTAGATGGCCAAGGTTGCAGCGTGGAACAGGTGGAGGCCCAAGGGGGCCGTTGGTGTTCACTGGGCTTCCCAAACCCATGTCTGCGACAGGTGTGGACCTGGGTTCCGATGGAAGCCTTTCCAGCCGCGGCTGCAGAGTCCAGGGTGTTAATTAACTCTAATCTGCTCGCTGATAGTTTGGAGCAGGCCCACCACGTGAAGGCATTCTCTTGCCTAAATATTTAATACTCTTAATGAGATAACAGTAAGAACTGTGTTTGGGCTTCTGTGTGCAGGGTCTCTCTGGCTAGGTTTATGTGATAACACCCCAGGGTAGTGAGGGGTTATTTGTGTGCGTTTATCCTTCTGAAACAGGTCTGGAAAGTTGCTTGTTACACTTGACTCATGATCACTTACGAAATAAAAAGATTTTATAGCCTACACTAGAGAATATCCCAGTTCTTCAAGGCCCAGGTTAAGTGCAGCAAGAAGTGGGGAAGAGAGGGCAAAGTGCTCCCTAAAAAAGAAAAAGTTATCAAGATACTGTTGCTATCCATCACAGCACCCCAAGCTCCATGAGCCACCCGTAACATGTACCTGGCTTTGATGTAGCTGAGTCTTAGTTTGTGCCTAGGGCTGCCACAGATGCTGGCGGACCTGTTGGGAGATCCTGGCTTCTCAGGCCCCTGGGAGCTGTGCAGATCCATCTCTCGCAGGGGACATAGGACCTCCAACGACACCACGGGCCTTGATTGACACCACTGCATTTGTCGACTGTGGGGCGCATCTGTTCTGCCTTCCCTCTTGTCTGAGGAGGGTGAGGGAGAAAATGAATCAATCTTTTTCTCCCTCCCTCCCTCCCTCCCTCCCTCCCTCCCTCCCTCCCTCCCTCCCTTTTCTCTCCTCTCTCTCTCCTCTCCTCTCCTCTCCTCTCCTCTCCTCCTCTCCTCTCCTCTCCTCTCCTCCTCTCCCCTCCCCCTCCTCTCCTCTCCTCTCCCTCTCTCTCCTCTCCTCTCCTCTCTCCCCTCCTCCTCCTCCTCCTCCTCCTTCCTCTCCTCTCTCCTCTCCTCTCCTCTCTTCCCCTCTCCTCTCCTTCCCTCTCCTGTCCCCTCCTCTCCCCTCCCCTCCCCTCCCCTTTCTCTTTTCTTTCTTTCTTGTTCCCCACAGTTCCAGGGAATTAAGAAGCATGCCATTAGTTTTAGCAAACAACTTAAGCAATCTGAAAATTCTCTGCCTGCCCCTGAGAGAGGAAGGTCTCGAGGGATACTTTGGTCTTGTGGTTTTGGCGCTCTCGGCAGACACGCAGGCTGTGGATGGACAAGAGAGCTGCGGGAGATGTGGATGGTGCACGAGGCTGGTCACTACCATGCTTGACTCTGCTCAGACACTTGTGCCATGGGGGCTCTGTTGAAAGATGGACTCCAGTGTGTCCCACACAGGGCCCAGGAGGAAGTTGGTTGGGTGTCTGTCTGCTCCCAGACCACAGATACTTAGGGGCTTTTCTTTGGAAGCTGGTACTCAAGGTGGCTCTGGATGGCTGACTCCTATAGTCTGCTTCAGTGCACAAGACCCTGCTGGGACCACAGGAGGTGTGGTTCATCCTGGAGGAAGATGTATGGTGGAGAGAGAGAGTGTGTGTGTGTGTGTGTGTGTGTGTGTGTGTGAGAGAGAGAGAGAGAGAGAGAGACAGAGAGAGAGAGAGAGAGAGAGAGACAGAGAGAGAGAGAGAGAGAGAGAGAGAGAGAGAGAAAGTCTCTTATGTAGCCTATGGAGGCCCAAGGGTAACTTTGGGAATCACCCTGGATTGCTCTACCTTCTTATTGCTTTGCCCTAGGGTTTCTCAGGATCCACCTTCTAGTGCTAGAAATGCAGGCCACTGCCATTTCTGCCCATTATTTTTATGTGAGATCTGGGATCCAAACTCAGGTCCTTTTGTTGGTAAGGCAAAGGCTTTAATGCTTGCACCATCTCTCCAGTCCCATATGGTAGACTTTTAAAAATAAAAATTTAAGAGAGAGAGAGAGAGAAAGAGAGAGGGTGCACACATCCCCTCAGCCTATATGGAGGTCAAAGGACAGTTTTTGGAAGGTGTATCACTGGATATCACTGGATTCTGGTCACTGGCCTTCCACACAGAGCCTTTACCTACTGTACCATCTTGCCACCCTGCGTGATAAGTCTTAACCTTGTGCTCTCCACACAGGATGCGAAGGGAGAAGAACCAGGAACCAGTACTTGTCAGCCCCGCCACGCCCTGGGGATGCAGGAATCTAAGGATGAGGGATGGGTTACAGCGGCGGAGACCAATTCACAGTGCCACTTCAGCTAACCTGTACCCACTTTTGGCCTCAACGTTCACCTACCAAACAGTTGACTCACAGCAGAGGGAAGAGAAGGAGGGGCCAGACCTTTTAGGCAAAGTCTGCTAGGGGCAGGCTTTGTGCTTCTCCCTTCATTGAGGATGACCAACCTCATTTTTACTCCAGGGATCCATAGATTGGATTGCTCTGTGTGCACAGGCTTGGAGATGAACCTCTGGTGGGGGAGGGCACAGGCAAGCTTTGTTGGTACTGTGACTGCTTGTTGGTACCATGAGTACTGCCAGGGGGTGGGCGGGGGGGGGGGAATGGACCACAGAATTCCATCTGCCCTCAATCCTGGGGTTGTTTTGTCAAGAGAGGCAGATCCTTCCCGCCCAACTCCAAAGACCCTGGAGAAAGTACAGACTCGCCCAGAATGCTCAGTGTCTTGCAGGTGTGATGGTTCTTAGCCACGGGGGCAGGAGGGGCAGGGGCCTAGGGGATGGATGCCAGGAAAGAGCCTGTGATCTTGGTCTGTCCCAGAGAGGAATGGGAGCCCAGCTCAGTCAGTCCCATGCTGGTGCGGCGTGTCCTTAGGGGGATGCTCTGCGGATGGGGCAGAAGTAACCCGGAGCCTCATCTCAGCGAAACTCTGTAAGAGAAAGTCTGTGTGGGTGCCATGTGCCCTCGTCGCCCCTCTGCGCGGGCCAAGTTCTCCCTCAATAGGCTCAGAGCCGCTGAGCTCGGAGCCTGTCAGTCGACACTTGCCCTCAATCTTTTGTTTCCACTGTATTCAAAAGAGGAGCTCGCCTCCTTGCTAGAGAGAGGCTGCTCCACTCCCTTGCCACCTCTATTTTCCCGCAAGGTATAATTTGCGTTCCGTAGAGTCAAGTCTTTCCAGCGGACAGTTCTGTGGATCTTGATGAAGGCTTACAAGGCGCTGCCGTGTGTGTGGAGAAGCATCCCGCCACCCCTTGGCCCCCCATCACTGTGCTTCTCTGTTTCCTTGTGCATACCCACCCAGCTCTGGATTTTCTATTCTGTGCCATTATCCACGTGTCCACTCAGTCTGCCACGCCACGTCTAGTCTTTTCAGCAAGTCTGGGAATCACAGCTAGACTCCATTCTTTGAAATACATTCTTTTATTCTAAGTGAGCTCATTTTTTAAAAAATTGTTTTGGTTATTTCTCTTTTGCTGTTTCTTATGCAAACTTGTTGATCTGTCTTTGTTCTATGTATGTTGTATGTACATGTGTGCTCATGTGTGTGTGGAAGCCAGAGGTTGACATCGGGTGTCTTACTTAATTGTTCTCCATCTTGTTTGAGGAGGCCGATCTCTAACAGAACCTGAAGCTTTTGGCTTGGGCTGGACTGACTGGCGAGTGGGATCTGCCTCCTTCCGTGTTCCCCAGTTCTGGGGTTGCAGACACTCATGTAGGGTGTTGGCCATCTGAAGTAGGGGTCCTCATGTTTATGCAACAAGTGCTATACCCACCCAGCCATGGGCTCTGCACCCCACGTGGTACTTTCTTCAAGCATTCCTGCAACAATCGGTTTGGATGGAGATGTGCGTCTGGGGGAGTCTGCTGTCTTCAGCTCCCTGCCCCAATGTCTCTCCTATTAAGGTCTTCCATGTCCTTGATCATTTTGACTCTCAATGTACAGAGCTTGTGCGTATGCTGTAAAATTCCAATCAAATATAGCATGGGTTTTGGTGCCCAAAAGGCAATTTTTGATTGTTCATTGGCACTATACAGAAGTGCAATTAATTTTTATATGTGGATCCTGTGTTCTTACTGTACGCCCTTTCCAGTGTGAAAAGTATTTAATTAACTATGCTGAGAATTGAACCCAGGGCCTTGCATGTGCTGGGCAAGTACTCTATCACTGAGCCACACTCCCAACCCTCTTAGTACCTTTTCATAGATCATTTGGAATTCATCTACGCAGAGAGACAATATTGTCTCTTCTACTTCCAGTATGGAAGCCTTGTGTCTCTTGATTGATTGGTCCAATATTAGACAGGAGAAAAGGAGACCAACCTCTTTGTGTGGCACTCAGTCCCGGGGAGAAGCACAGTCTTCCCCTCGATGTCTACAAGTAGTTGTAGGTTTTTGGTGAATGTTTTTCCTCAGGTGGTGCATGTTGATTTCCTACTTTTTTTTTTTTTTTTTAACTACAAGTGCATGCTTTTCCCACATTAATTTTTTTTAACTACAAGTGCATGCTTTTCCCACATTAATTGCAATGACCATGATTTTTAATTCTTTAGTTTGTCAATACTTTGATTGATTGATAGCTGATGGTTGAACTAGCCTTGTGTTCTTGAGTTAGGCCCTAAAGTCCATTATGTCTTGTCTTTTTATGGACTTTAGATTTCATCCGCTTATATTTTACTAGGGATTTAATGTTCACTTCCATTCTTGGTTTGTATCTTGCGATGTCTCTGTCAAGATTGAGCTGGTCTTATAAAACATGTTTATATTTTGGGAGAATAAGTGTAAAATTGACATTTGTGACAGTTAATCCTTGGTGTCACACTTGGTGTGACACACCTGGAGTTAACTAAGATTGAGACCATACCTGGTAAGATTAGCTGAGACCACCTGAAGAGATTATCTGGATAATACAAGACCAGCCCTAGATCCCATTGGAACCTCCAGAGATCTCAAAGGAACCTCCCAGTAGTAGACCAGATAAAAGGAACCACAGAAGAGAAGAGATGCTTTTGTAGCTGTGGTAGAAATTGCTCTTCCTTCAGGCCACCCAGTTTCTTTGCTTCTTCGACCCTCTAGCCTTCCAACCTTCCAATTCTTCAACAAGACTAAAGACTCTCTGGAATCCTCCAGCCTTCAGCCATCACCCACGGACTACTGGACTGAGCAGCTACTGGCAGCCATTGTTGGATTACCTCGGCCATATCTGTAAGACAACTTAACACATTCCCATTTATATATCCATTGTGTTGATTCTGTAACTCTAGAGAACGCGACTAATACAACATTCTTTCTTAAATATTTTGTTAAAATTCTCAGTAAAGCTGCCAGGGCCAGGAGGTTTGGGAAATTTTAAACACTCATTTAGTTTTTTCTTTTCTCTTTTCACATGATTCTGTGTGTGTGTATTCGTGTGTGTGTGTGTATTTGCATGTGAGTGGACACACACTTGTATGCATTTCATGAGTGTGAGTGTGCATGGAGACCTGAGGGTAATATCAGGAGTCATCTTCCATTAGTCTTTTACCTTATTGTTGTAAACCTGGGTCTCTAATCAAATCCAGAGCATGCCATCAGGGCTATCTGGCTAGCCAGCTTGCTCTGGGGGTTCCCAGGTTCTACCTTCCAGGGTTGGAATTACAGGGGAGCCATGCTTGCCCAGTGGCTTTTACATAGGATCCTGGGAACTGAACTCAGATTCCTTTGCTTGTGTGTCAGACGCGTTAGCTGCGGTCATCTCCCCAGCTCCATTCAAGGTTGTTTTTAGCTGTTCCAGTTGTTTGACTCTTGAGTAGGTTTTGGTAATTTCATTGCTGGGCCTGAAGTTTATCTTCAGTTTTGGAACATGGTTTGTGCATAATATTAATGATTTAAAAATTTTTATATATATTTTATTTATTTATTATGTGTGCATGCACACTGTCACACAGTATGTGAATGTGGGAGTATGTGCATTTGTATATGTATACGTGTGTGTGGTATGTGTGTATGTATGCACATATGTGTAGGTATGAACATGTCATATTTGTGTATGAGTGTGATATGTTTATGTGTATGTATACATGCACATGTGCATATATCTATGTGCATGCCTGTGTATGCATGTGTGTATGCATATGTGTGCATGTGTGTATATATGTACATGTATGGATCTGTGTATGAATGTGATGTTTATGTGTGTATATGTGTATTTATATATGTACATGTGCATGTATGTATGCACGTTTTTGCATATTCACACATGCATGTATATATGTACGTGTGTATGCATGCACGCATGTATGTATGCACACATGTTGTATGTATATGTGTGGAGCACCCAGGTTCATCCCACTCTTATCAGCCCCGTGTCAGGTGGCCTTGGACAAGACTCTCCCACTCTCCAGCTTTCCTGTTTCTCAGCAAATGATAGATACTTTTGTGACCTCCATCTCCTTATCTGATCTTAGGAAGTTGAGAAAAGATGATAAAAACATGACAAATCTATATGGCCTTAGTGTTCAAAACTGATCCTTCACATTTATTCTGAAAGGTCGAAGGATCCTTGAGGAGCGGAAATCAATTAGGACTGTGGACATGGTCATGATGAAGCCAGTGGGTGATCAATGCCTTCCTGTGGTTCTTTCCAAAGAAGGCCCCTGGATGCAGCCGCTGCCTGACATGGCCCAAAACAAGTGTCCTCTTTGAAGAAATATCAGTAGTTGTCAGGGCCATACTTTGACTGACTGACTTACACAGGCTGGCGAGACCATCTCTCAGCCTGTCCTTTGATCTTAGCTTGAAGCAAGTCAACTTAAACACTCGTGGGAACTGGATGATCTTTCATATCAGCGTAGCCACAAATCATCCTCAGATGCATGGGGCGAGGCCTCCGCCAGCAGCAGAGCCTCGTCCATCACGACAGGAGGATGACGACTGGAGCTTTGCTTTATGAGTCTTATCGATCACCACCTTGATCCGACCACCATCTCATCTGGGGCAGGAATGCTAACCCAACTTGTTCTGAGAGGACCACGCTTCCTCCTGCTGCCTCCATAGGACCACGCCCCCCACGCCTCCAGACCACCATGCTTCCTCCCGCTGTCTCCACAGGACTGTGCCCACCCACCTCCATTCCCTACAGAACACCATGCTTCCCTGTGGTCTTTAGAACACCACACCTCCTCCCCAAAGGACCATGCTCCCCCCCAAAGGACCATGCTCCCCCCCAAGGATCATGCTTCCTCCTGCTGATTCTCTCCCTTCCCAGTCTGCTTCACAGTCACAGAAAGGGAGGCAGGAAGGGATCGCGTGGTAGGAGGTGATGGTAGAGGTCAAGGGTGTAACCCCAGGACTAGATGCTTAGGAGTGACTCCCTATTCCAGCACCCACTGATCTTGGGTCTGCTTCAAAAGCCTGCTTCTGCCTCAGTTTCCCTATATGTAATTCAGATGGTGTCCTGGTGATGGAGAAACCAGAGGATCAGATTCAGTGTTGGCAGAGCACTAAGAGGCTTGCTGTGAGACCTGGGATAGGTAGGATGCTAGGTGATGCCTCACGGCTATGGAGTCCCTGACTGCGAATACAATACGCGTGTGCAGAGTGCCTTCCCCGCAGTGCAGGGGCCAGCGACCGGGCCCCAGAGGCCAGCGGGAATCCAAGCAGGGTCTACATGATCTGGTCATCTGTCTTTGAGAATGTATGTATGTGTGTATTCTGTATGTGTGTTTCTATCTGTGCTTATATGTGCATGTGTGTATGTCTACATGCACGTTCATATGCATGTTCATGTGTTGTCTGTGTGCATGGGGCATCCTCTTTGAAAACTTTGTATCTTATGTATTAGGAAAGAGTCCTTCAACTTGAACTTGAGCCCACTGATTCGGCTAGTTTAGCTCGTTGGCTTGTGTGTCCAGGTTCCCCATCTCTCTTTCCAGGGTGTGGCATTGCAGGCTTTTTGCTATGCTCACCTGGGATTTACAAGGCTGCTGGGGATCTGAACTCTGGTCTTCAAGCTTTCGTGGCAAGAGCTTGTTCCCAAGCCCTAACTTGCCTTTTGACACCGGGTCTCTCACCATTCTGGAGCTTGCTGATTTGGCGCGGCTGGCTGGCAAAAATAGGAATCTGCTTCTCTCCTTCTCCTCAGCACAGATGACACATGCACACCACTACCTCAACTTTTTTTTTTGTTTGTTTGTTTTTGTTTTTGTTTTTTTTTCTCCCACATTTTATTTTTTCCTAATCATACAAGCTCAATAGGTACCCCTGACCTCTCCCTCCCTCCTCCCCTCTCCAGTCATCACCCCTTACACTCTCCCCCCTTTCCTTTCACCCCTCTCCTTCCCTTCCATCCCCTGGAGCATTCTTTTATGCAAATGCAAAATCTCCCTCTTAGTCCTCCACCCTGGTGATAGATAAGGACTCAGTAGCATAGCCAGGAGCCTTTCCTTGGGCTCTCTGTTAGTATGGGAACTCTATTATGACTGTTAATCCCTTGCCTCTAAGGATCCTACTGCCTGGAGCCCTCTTTCCCCTGTGATCCATGCTAGACTTTGTACCCCAACTTTTATGTGGGTGCTAAGGATCAAACTCAGGTCCCCCCCCCCATGTGCCGCAACTGTTTTACCAGATGTGCTATCTCCCTGGCCTGTCTTTGGGAATCTTTCCTGTTCTTTATTTTTTTGCTATTTTTCTATTGGGAAACACGTCATCTGTTCCCAGGCAGTCCTTACTGCCTGACCTGGGCCAGGCACACACTCCTAGTGTCTGCCACCAGCAAGCCGGCAGCTAGGCATATTGGACCACATTCACACTTGCTGTTTGGAGGTGCTCATCAGGTGGTCTTTGGGCTCCAGGGGTGTGGCATCTGCTTGTCTTTGGGGGGGGACACCGAGTGTGGCCTTGCCATTCTGATCAAACACAATCTACCTCAGCAGTCTCTGACACGCTAGTTTGATCGCCTACATCTGGGCAATCACTGTGGTGATTGCATGGCCTTCCGTTGCTCCTATATCTTCTATGATGGAGAACATTGCCTTGTGGAACTACTCAGCTGTTCTGATATACAACTGGCACAACGTCTTCTAGGTCTTTTTTTTATTAGGTTCAGAATGATAAGATTTCTAGCAACCTCCAAAGGTGGAAGATGAATTATTTTTTAAGTTTGTATATTATGAACTTATAGAGGTTGATATATTTGATACATCTCAATTTAGTGGACTGATCATTATCTATCTAGCAATTATCTATCATTTATCTTCTACATATCGATTATTTACTCATCATAATTTATCTATCAATCGATCACTTATCATCTACCTTTCTGTCATCTATCTCTTCTATCATCTATTTATTCATTATCTATTTATCTATCTCTCACTGACCTATCCATTTATTTTTGCTTTTATTTATTTGTATGTGCATGCCTTTGTGTCTGTGTGTATCAGAAGCACTGCGTGTGCCTCTGGAGGCCCAGGGGTGTCTTCAGGAACCGTCCTGGATGATTCTACCTTCTTTTTGTTTTGCTTTTTGGGTTTTTCTCAGGTTCTGTCTTCCAGGGCTGAACTGCAGGCTGTCCTGTTTTTACCTGGGATCCAGGATTTGAACTCAGGTTCTTCTGCTTATGAGGCAGACACTTCCCCATCAAGCCTCCATCTACTTATTTTCAGACAAGGTCTTGCTTCGTAGCTCAGGTTGACCTTAGAATTTTAATTCTCCTGTGTTAGCCTCTGAAATGTTAGATTATAGGCCTATCCTACCAGCCTCCCCTGATTCTCCTCCTCGTCCTTCTTTCTTCCTCCTTCCTTTCTTTCTCCCCCTTTCCTTCTTCCCCTTCCCCCTCCTCTCCCTGTAGTTCTGGGAGCTGGCTTTTCATGACTTCTGAGCTCTGCATTGGACGAGGCTGGGAGGAAGGTTCAGGAAAAGGGTGTCATGGTTTCATAGGAATATTTTGTTTCACTTTAAGATGACAAGGGTCTTACTTGGCTACTTTGCTTTTTCTGTTTGTGTTTTGAAATCACCTGATGTGATTCTATCTTTTTTGCTTGTATTTTTATTCTTTTGCCTCTGAAACAGGGTCTTGCTATATAGCCCAGGCTGTCCAGGAATGCCCCACGTAGCTCAAGTTGGCCTCAACCTGCTCATACCTCCCGCCTCAACCTTCTGAGTGCTGGATTACAGCTATGCATGCCACATCTGGCTTTAAAGTAATTCTTTTCCGATTGGCTAAACCAGTGATTGGGGAACCATTTCTTACAGGGCCAAAGAACAAGCCTGCTTGGCTTCCAGGGTCTGTGTCTCCGCTACAGTAGCAGCTGCCTGCTGCCCACGCTGGCCCTACTCATGAGTTTTTGATTGTTTGCTAGCTGCAGTCTTGGCACGATCAGCCCAGTCCTGTAGAAGCATCCCTGTTGGACACGTCTGGACATGCTCTGAGCTCCTGTTAGTCTTGAAGTGGTAGCTTGGTATCACTGAGCTTGATTTAAAGTGGCCCTTATTCTATGCAATAACCTACAGGCCCAAGAGAAGAGATGCTGCAATATTATCTTACTTATTTACTTTTTGCATGGGTATATGTATGAGGGGTACATACATATGTATATGTGTGTTCAGATGTGAGTGTGTTGTATGTGTATGTGCGTGCGCGTGTGTGCGTGTGTATTCATCAGATGTCTTTTTTTTTAAATCATGTTCTACTTTTATCATTAAGGCAAGGTTTGTCAGTTGAACTGGGAGCTCACCAATCAGCTGGGCAATAGCCATTTTGTCCTGGGGGATCCTGTTTGTCATCACCTCCTGAGTGCTGGGGTTATAAGTGTCCCCCATGCCTGCTGCTTTTTTTTTAAATGTAGGTTCTAGGGATCTGAACTCAGGTCCTTGTGCTTGTGAGGCAAGAGCCCCATGCCTTCTCCTCCATGATGAGACCCACAGGAGCCACAAGTCCATTCTGCTCCATTGTCTCTGTCTGCTATTCTGTGACAGCCCTGAGAAAAGGAGACAGCTACAAGTTCTTTCTGATTGCAGGGACCAGAGCACACTCTCTTGGGATAAGGAGAGACTTCTGTTTTGTAGCATGGGAGTGGCTGCAAGGTGACACGTGCGCCCTCCCGTAGTCCAACAGGCAGCTGAGATGACGGCTCAGTGGGTTAGTATCAGGGCCTAATTTCAGATTCCTAGACACCCTTGTGAAAAGCCCGAGGCATGACCGGGTAATCCCAGCACTGGGAAGACAGAGAGACGAGAGACTTCCTGGAGCCTGCTGGCTAGTCCGTCTGGTCCAATTGACAAGCTCCACATTCAGTGAGAACCCCATCTTAAAAACATGGAGGGGGGGAGTGATAGAGGAAGACATCCAATGTTGACTTCTGATTGACATGTGTATGCGAACACATATGCATACAAATAAGCATGCACTTACATGTATACCTATCTCACAAAAGATTCACATGCGCGCACACATACACACACACACACACACACATACCCTGGACAGAAGGCTGGATGTGGTCTATCGACAGGTCACAGTTTACTAACCTTGGTTTAAACCATCAATGTGATCCTTACTTGCCAGACCAGCATGTCTGACCAAGTGTGCACAAAGATGCCGACTCTCTCAACCAGCTCTCTGTATTTTATCCCAAGCCTAATTTTACCCACCATGGGCTGAACCTTCCCTCTCAGCTAGACAATCTCTTGCAGGCTCACTCTGGGCTTAACTCAACTATTAAATCTCTACAAATGTGCCTAGAGCTTGAACCCTCAACCACCAAGTTGACACCTGTACTAACTATGAGAGTGGGCAAGCACTGAATCTGCTAAACCACATACTCATTCCAGGACCAATGCAACAACTTCATGATTCCAAAGCCCAAAGTATGCAGTGAGGTGTGGTAGGAAAACCCTGTTTCTGAGGACTCCTCTGGGCTTTGTAGGGCACTCTACTGAGTCTTGCTGGCTTGTCCCAGGGACACCCTCCTGCTTTGTCTTTGTAGGGGCCTGTCGTTCTGCACTGACTTCTGTTTCGTCTGAGAGGTTCATCAAACACTGTTTGGCTTCTATCACTGACTAAGGCTCCTTGGGATGATCTCCCCCTTAGTATCCGCAGATCATCAGTAGCCCACGTGGTGGTCTTGTCTCCCCTCTGGGCAGACAGCCCTGCAGGAATCCTTCTTGGTAAGGATCTCATATCTTCCTGTGGATTTGTTAGAGGAGTCTTTTAGGCATGCAGCTCAATGAGCAGAGTAGGAATCAGTTGTTTGAGCTACTCTGACTTTAGCTGGAAGACCTTATGCAGTTCACAGCCTGGTTAGCTATATGTGGCTGCCCTGCTTGTGTGTGTGTGTGTGTGTGTGTGTGTGTGTGTGTGTCCACCCCAGAGATCAAGCTCAGGTGCTGGGTTTTGAAACAGGCTCTGTCACTGAACAGGTGCTTGCCGAGGACCCTAGGCTGGCTGGCCGGCAAGCCCCGGGGACCCTCTCCCTCTACTTGAGGGAGATGATGGACACGTACCACTTTCCCATAGATGTTTTTCTTTTTAACATGGGTTCTGGGAACGGAACCTCGTGTTTGTGAGGCCAACAGTTTAGCAAATTGAGCCATCTCTCTAGCCCCCAAAGTTGGGCTGTCCCCCCCTCCCTGGGTTTCAGACTCTCCTGGACTGAGTCTATTCTTGGAGCCTGTTGCTTGACGCTGAGGAAGCTGTGACGCTCGGCTGTGGCTGGCTGACGTCCTTTCAGCTCTGCCACCCCCTCAAAAACAACTCTTGTCCCCACGAGAACAGGAATTAATGTGCGAGCAAGTGTCCAGCCGGTTGTGTTTGGAGAGGTAGGGAGGGCGTCCTCATGTGAACTCGGAGATGAGGCTTCAAAGTCGTGCTGAGAGATGATATCTAGAAAAAATGTATTAACCCTGAGCAGGAAGAAGCCTTGCCTCTCCCTCGTCTGTGGCACCCACTATCTCTACATCCTCTGAAGCCCCTCTCCTCACGATGTCCACTCCCTGTGTGCCAAACCCACCCCAGTGCACCTTAGGTCCTCAGGTACCAGATTGCAGTCTCCATCCATCACCAACTAATTGGACCTCAGTTTTATCAACAGCAAACCCCCATCTTTAAAACAAGAAATTACCCACTGGTGAAGCCTTGTGCCTTTCTTTCATAACTGGCTCGTTTTCGTTTTAATTAATTTCAGAGTGCTGGCATTTCCTGAGGTTATGAGAATCTCTGCCCGGGGCTCTGCTCCCTGAGGTGCCGAATCACCGGTGCAGCGTCGTGTGCCATGCACCTTGCAGTTGAGGCACAGGGGCGGGGTGGGGTGGGGGTTTGGTCTAGCAGTTTTGCTTCCCAAAATGTCCCTGGGCTGCTCTTTGCAAAGAGTCTTTTGGAGTTCCAAAAGTTGGGGTGCAGCAGGAAATTTCTCCTTGGACCCTAGCTACTTTGCACATTCTCCTGTCTGCAGCCTGCCTCTCTCTCTCTTTCTCTCTGTCTCTCTCTCTCTCATTTCTATTCAAGTCACTGGCCACGTTGTACTGTCAAGCCCCAGTGCCAATGCGGGGATTTTGCAAACTGTAATTTTTCATGTGGATGAAGTTTTTATCTCTTGCTTGGTGCCTACAACATTGGGGTTCTAATTCCCACCCTAGCCCGGGTTTCTGGAGGATCAGGACAAGCCTCGCCTGACCTCTCCGCGCTTATTTCATCCCCTAGAAGCAGACAGATCCCCCACCTTCCCTGCGCACAGGAACACGGCACCAAGTCATTGCCTTTCACTGCGCTGGTCTCAGCTCACAGCAATTTCACCCCTAGGCCCCAAATTGCATCTGATGGCGTGGCTGCCCATGAGCAGTCTTCTCTGCAAAGCCCCAATCTGGTGTGCAGGGGGCCACTGCCTCGTTCACAAACCCAACAAGCTATCATAGCCCTGAGCAGAAAATGAGACACCTGGCCCAGGGCCCCCCTACCCCAGCAGCCCGCCTACGAGGGTGCACAGGATCATGTCTCCCCCCCACACCCAGAGGGTGGACAGGATCATGATGGGGTGTGGCCTTTGTTCCTTTCAATTCCAGGCTGTCAGTCTCAGCTTGTGATATGATCTTATTTGAAAGAACAATGTAAAAACCCAGACCATCAGCTCTATTTAAAAGAACATACATGAAATCTCTGTGCAAGGAGTGGATGAGACACGTGGTCATGGTGGAAAGTGTCGCCACGGAGAGACCTTTGAACCCTGGTCCTTAACGGATGTTCTAAACTGCTGATTCACAACCTCATTTGGGTCGGATTTCGCCACTAACACAAGAGCCAAAAAGGGGCTTCTGTCTCATCTGGAGAAGTGCCCCCTTTCTTCTGTCTGAGACCTGAGTGTATGAATTCCCCTCTCTCCAGCTTGGGTTTCCCTGCAGCAAATAGTGGGTGAGAAAGGACTCCCCCCCCCTCACAACGAGGCATACTGGTCTGGATTGTTTTGGGGGGCAGTTTTTTTCACAGTGCTACCAGTATTAGGGATTTGGTCACCTGGCATGGTGGGGCCACTGTGGGGCTGTCAGTAGCCCCCGCCGGCCGCCGCTCGCCAGATGTCGGAAGCAGTCACTTCTCTGCCTTGACAACGACAGATGTCTCCTAATGGCTGAAGAGCGGAGTGGGAACGTCTCCCCGCGCACATCAGGAGCCTGTAAAGTGCATGGCGGGCCATGCGCGGGCAGGGTCTGTCCCTCCTCCCTCACCCTCCTTTCTGCCCCCACGCACTGTGCGGCAAGGAGCTGAACCCTGTGACTTGGGGTGTGAACTTTGTCTGGTTCGCGCATGTCCTGGTGGCCTGCCTCCCGGGTGCCCCTTAGCACCGCGACCACAAAGCAGTGGTTAATCAGCTTCGCAATACTGTCAGCGCCTAAGCAAGCATGTAATTACCAGCTCGGAGACAGGCGGGCAAGAAGACGAGAGAGTGGGGAATTCAACTCTCGGAGACTGTGGCATGAGAGAACTCTGGCCTTAGGGCACGAAGGGAAAGTCAAAGACTTGGTGCCCTGTCCCTTGGGAAGCCAGAGATCATGTGGTTGGTGTTAACTAGGCTGAGCTGCTTGATGATGAGGGGTTTTGCCCTCCGTATGAGGGGCAGGAACCTGGGGTCCCATGCATGCTAGACAAGCACTCTACTGTAGATCTATAGCCCCAAACCTTTTTTTATTTTTCACTCATGTATGTGCATAAGCTGCATGCCTATGAGTACATATATTTGCATTTGTGTGAGTACACATTGTGTGAGTACACATATATGTGTATAAGTGTGCGTGTGTAGGTCTGAGGTTGACATCGGTTGTTTTCTTTGATCGCTCCACTTTATTATTAAGGCAGGGTCACTTAATTGAACTCAGAGCTGATCCATTGGCAAAGCCAGCTAGCCAGCTTTCCCTGGGGATCCCCCATTTTTGCCTCCTGAGTGCTGGGATTACTGGCAGCTTCCATGCCTGCCTGGATTTATGTGGGTTCTGGGGATCCAAACTCAGATCCTCACACCATGTGACAAGCACTTTGTCCACTGAGTCATATTCCCAGTGGATCTCTTGCAGCCGGAGTTGGCCTTGAACTCATGATGCAGCAGAGGATGACCTTGAATTTCCAATCTTTAGTGGTTCCACTTCCCAAATGCCCCAAGATGACAGGCGTGTGCTGCAACAGCCAGGGTATGTGATGCTGGGATGGAACCCAGGGCTTCCCAGCTAGTAACCGAGCCCCAACCCCAGCCCTTTGGGGCCTTGGAAGGATCTAAAGTGCAGTCTGTTAGCTCCAGGCTTCCATTTGGAGGCCTCACTTCCTATCATCACAAACAAATTAAAATGTGCTACATTAATGACTGTTTGTTTTCAGTAAAGGTATCTGAAAGGAGTTTAATGGCTTCTCTTTTTAAATTACCCAGCGCACGGCCCCCATTACCTGTGCCGGGCCCCACAACCAACAGGCATCTTTTGGAATCCCTGGGCCTATTTCTTCAAATGCAATGAAGTTTTATGACCACTGTATCACCGATTCTGCACACAGCAAGTGCCAAGGAGGCCGTCTTGCGGCGTTGAACTTGCGGTTAATGAAGCATGTATTAATTTTGATTTTGCGGCTTTCTTGTCGAATCTTGGAGCTGATCATTCCACGTTGCACGCGGTTGCTTGGGCCTCAGAAGGACCCACACTTAAGATCCCGGTGGGGGAGCCTTGCTCTGCCTCTCGACCCTGGGGAGAAGGGGGGAAGGAAGATTCCAGAAGCTGCCTCTGCAGCAGAGATGACTGGCTGGCAGTTGGAGAAGCTCCCAGTTTCCTCTTTCTTAGTTTTTATAGCGCTAAAAATTAAGTCCCGACATCTGGAGGCCCACATGTGTGATGTGCAAACACCCACCGCACATCGTTCCTTATTTCTTGATTAATTTATTGGACGTCGGCTCTTTGCTTCTCCGTCTCAGCAACTGAAGCGTAATTGCTGAAAGGAGAAATGCCCGAGGGACAATGAGAAATGAGGAGTAATTGGGCGGCATTTCCTGGCGGGTGCCAACAGTGAGCCCCACATGGGATCTGCGCGTTCTCCCTTTTCTGTTTTACGGAAAGGGACTTGGCCGTTATGCGCCGTGTGGGCGTCCCACTCCCTCCACACACAATGCGGGACCTCCACCCTCCCAGACGCATATGGTAATATCCGTAAGACATAAAAGCCATGAAGCAATTAAAAGCGTGCTCGGGCCGCTTTGGGCTGACATTATCGATGGCTTGGTGATCAATAGCGCTATTTTTATTTGGATTGCTGGGCAGGAACAAGCCATGGTCACAAAATTTAAGGAGGGACTGTAAGCCCCTGTCAAGGGCTTAGGAGTCATGGTTGATTTAAGGGCTCGGGGCAATGGAGCGAGGCGGGGTTTCCATCATGCAAGCATGGGAGGGGGGCTGCATGTCTTTCTGAGGTGCCTGATCCCCCCTTGCAGGTGAAGGGAGGGGGGGCTGTTTATAACAATGTGACCCAGGGTGAATTTTAATCCTGGGGTCCACAGGCTGCCCGAATACTTGGGGGGCAAGGTGGAAAAACTGGGCTTTGCTGCCAGAGGTTTACCAGCCAGTAGAGACGTCCCCTCCCCTTTGCCCCAGCTAGAGGTTGTTTTTGTAGACGATTTCATTAATAGGAGCTGCGGATAGGCAGTCTTCTCTCTAGACAGCCTGTCTGCTAATCACAGCTAATATTTTCTGTTGCCTGTGACACGAGGCATGGCCAAACGCCTTCCATGTCTTATTTATCTTTAAATTTGCCAGGAACATGTTCGATCTCATTTACTTATTTATTTTGGAGGTGCTGGGGATTGAACACAGACCCCAGAGCAAGACCCTGTTCTACCCTATAGCTATAGCTGCAGCCTCCAGACTGTATTCTTAGACCTGACATTTTGGGCTTGCACTAGAGGACCAATATGATTGCTTGCTTGCTATACACCAGAAACGTAGCTCATCCAACGGATTCCGCACATAGGGCAAAAAAAAAAAAAAAAATATTAGCACGTCTACATGGACTGCTACCAGAATGATAATATTTTGGATATACTGGGTCCTATAAAACATGTTATTAAAATGCATTCTTTTTATGTTGTACTCTAGTGTTTGTTTTTTTTGAAAGAATGCATCTGTTCAAAAAATTAAACAAGACCACAGAGGCAGCTGGCATTGTATTTTTGTTATAAGATGCTGGTTTTACAACATGGAAGAAAAGAAGCACAGAGAGGTAGAGTAATTGTTCCGAGGTCGCACAGCCATGGCAGGGTCTTTTAGATGCTGCCGACATGACTCCCCCGACAGGCAGCTGCTGGCGGCTGGCTCTTCTGCACAGGCTGTCATCGTTGGTCCTTTGTCCCTGTGCGCTCTGGCTGGATTTGTAGCCCTTCTGTCCTCAGTTTCCCCAGCTCAGCCCCCTGGGGCTTGCAGTGCCTCTTCCCGGGCGATGACGGCTTCAGTCTGGTTCTCTGGTGCACCATGGTTAATACCGGAGCGGCACGGCAGTCTCCTTTCTTAATGTTTATTTAATTATATTTAATTAGAAATCTTGTCATCTTTTAGCCTGCGATTGGTCTCTCGGGACCATCTGCTGCGAAGACTTTTGAAAAATCTAAACTTTATTTCTTGCCATCGATCCGTGTGGTTAATGGCCCAGAGGAGATATGACATCATCCATCCTTTGAGCTTCCATCAAGACACTGAAGGAAAGCCAAGCCAAGATGGCTGAGCCTGGAAGGCTGCTGTTTGGGAGGGCTGGTGGCTCGGGCTCATCCACAGTACTCCCCAGAATAGGTGCAAGACCCCGTCCCTCTGTGCTTGCCCCCCCCCAAGTTGACTTGGTGGCCATTATCAATTTGACATGCAGGATTCTGAGTTGGCTGAGGGCCCGTGTGGCCTCCAGAATGACGGGTGGGTGGTCCTGCCGCTCAGTCTCTTCCCTCTGAATTGCCTGGAGCTCTTGCAGGGGAGGGTGTCCCTAGGGGCCTCAGCCCTCCTCAGCTTGGGGCAAGATGGCTAGTAAGACTCGCCTCGCTGGATTCCCCAGTCAAAATCTCTCCAGGCCCTGCGGGGCCAGTTCCCCATCAACATTTGGGTGTTTAAGGTACAGGACGGCGCCCAGTGTGTGTCTACAGGCCTGCTGGCCTCCTGGCTGGCTGACTCCAGGTAAGGCTTCCCATCCACCCAGCCTGAGGTCCTCATTTGCAAAAGGCAGCCCCCCTCCCCTAGTGGAGTCGTGAGAGATTCCAGCAGTGTAGCAGAGCCTGCTGTGTAATTGTGAGTAAACAGGATGCGATGTTTAAATGTGCGCTATTACCGTAATTGCTTTGTATGGCTGGCATATCTCGCCTCTCCCCAATTAGAGACAAAGTCCTCGGCGACAGTCACTGTGGCCGAGTCCCTTTTTCATATTCCCTCACACAGCCAGGATGGTGCTAAACATATGGCTGCGGCTCAATAAATATTTACCGGATTTCACTGTGGTTCCAAATCACCCTACAAAATGCGATCGGGGAGGGGGGATGCAACTGGAGTCTCTCCAGGGGGCGATACAAAGGAAGACTTCTCCACCTGGCTCTGTGGCATGAATGAATGAATGAAGAATGAATGAATGAATGAAGGCTCCCAGCACTTGCTTTACTGTCCGCCTCCTGGCTTTGACAGTAACCGTGAACCACTCCACACTGATTTCTCCTTCTGGTCCTCAGGGACACGCGTTCCGCGGTCGTGCCTCGCGGTGGTGCTGATATCTATTACGTAGTCAAGCATAATATAAAATTACCAGCCGAAAGATCGAGCCTGGATTAATTAATCTCCCTTTTTCCGCTGGGAAAGACATAAAAAGAAAGCATGAGATGAGGAGACGGGCATTGATCTTAGGCCTCCCTGAATGTGGGTGCGGAGCCCCTGTGCCGTGCCTGGATGGCTCGGTATTTAAATGAAACACCTTATTAATCATTTCCTGGGAATGCTGCTCAGCCGAACAGAAAAGGAAAGGGAGGAAGACATGCAGGAGCTATGGCGAGAGTATTATTTCGGTAATGCACACCTCGCCATGAGATGCTGGCTGGCACCTCAGAACAACAAGCAGACCCTGAATAGAAAAATCAAGGCTGTGCCCGGACTGCTGGGTCAAGTGGTCTGACACCGACAACTCGGGAGAGGGCAAACGTGACTCACCGGGAGTCACACAAAAGAAGCTGAACGCTGCCCATTAGAAGGGAGATGGGCGCCATCTTTCATTTAGACCTGAGGAGGCAGAGAGGAGAAGCCACTCAGCTGGCTTGAGGACAGGCAGGGTGGGTCTCTGAGACCCCTGGGCAGAGATAGATGGCTTGCAGATTTTACCCATGCGAAAGCTGCATTCTCCCATCTTCCAAGATGTCAGTCCACCCTCGGGGACATTCTAGCTGTCCCCTTGCCCCTCCAAGGTGGCACAAACACAATGATTAGCCCAAGCACACATGCCGGCTTCCAGATTCTTCCTGGGTGCTCCTCTTCTCTGAAAAATGCATTGGCTCCTAGCAGTCCCTATCCAGAAACGAATCCACTGACAACCGAGTGTCATTTCCCACGGTTTGCTGGGGTAACTGCTCTCTGTTAATGATTCAGGGGGCGGGAATAGCTCCTTCCAACCAGTCCATCATTCGGAGACCTTAGTACACAGGGCGTCTCGGGAGAGGACAGTTATTATAACCTGGGTGGAGAATGGCTGATACTAGTAATTCCCCAGAAGCAGATGCCCACCCAAAACCTTCCGTGTGGTGCCTTTAAGTCTTCAGATCAGCTTTTAATCTTGGCTTTGCCATCGTTGGCAGGGCAAGAGTTTTATTCCAACCCCGTGGTTGAGTGTTTTAATTTTTTAAAGTACTGAGCTATTTTCTCCCCCAAGCACTGCAGTCCAAAGGCTGGTCTCCAAAAAGCCCAGATGGGGGAAGAGGTCACTACACGTAGACTAGGTTGTAGGCAGACTCTGGAGCGTGTGGCATGCCAGTGGAGAGAACGGAGAGCCCCCTGCAGGCCAGGAGGAAGTCTAGCAAGGGCCACTTGGTTTATTTTATTTATTTACTTATTTATTTGGATGTGTGGGTGTGAATGTGTACATGTCTGTGGGTGTATGTAGAAGGCATGGTGTGTGCCTGTGGAGGCCCAAGAGTGACAGCAGGAATCATCCTGGATGGCTCTGCCTCCTATTGTTTTGCTTTGGGGTTTCCCAAGCTCTGCCTTCTAGGGCCAGAAGTGAAGGTCACTGCCATTTCTGCCCTGAGTTTTTACATGGAAACCGGGATTTAAATTCAGGTTCTTTTGTTTGCAAGGCAAAGGATTAGTCTCTAAACCATCTCTCCAGCCCTGTTTTTTCTTTTTTGAAATAGGGTCTTCTATAGCCCACCCAGGCTAGCCTTGAACTCAAGAATGTGCTTGAACTTCTTATCCTCCTGCCTTCACTTCCTGAGAGCTGGAATGTCAGGTTTATGCAGTGCTGGGAATCGAACTCAGGACTCCATGCATGCTAGGCAAGCTTTTCTCAACTGAGTTACAGACCTAGGCCAGAACCACCTTTAAGAACTGCTGTGAAGGTTGGGGAGATGGCTCAGGGGCTAAAACTTTTGCCTCACGAGCAAAAGGATCTGCGTGTGGGTCTCCAGATCCCACATAAAAACACTGGGGGTGGTGGTGGTGGTGGGGGGGTGGAGGTTTGTACTTTCAGCCCCGGAAGGTGGAGCCTGGGAAACCCCAGAACAAAGCAAGGAGGAGATAGAGCAGTCCAGGATGATTCCTGAGCCTCCACAGGCACATACACTCATATACACACACTTGCACATGCATGCATATACAAGCACACACGCGCACGCGCGCGCGCACACACACACACACACACACACACACACACACACACATGCATGGAGCTAGCAAGGGATCTGAGCAGGGCGGGGTACACCATGGGGCAGAGCGCTGTGGCTACTCCTCAGCAGCCTCTCCGTACTCCCTAGCTGCCCACTCCCCTGGGCCGACCACCCCTTCCCTCACACACAGATCACAGCCAGCCCTGGGCTCCAGACCTCAGCTCTCGCCTGTCTTCTGAGCTCCAGGCTGGCAGCTGATTTCCTGTAGACGTTTCTCTGGCAGCACAGATGGTCCACCTTCCCCTGGGCCCACCTGATTCAGATGCCTGCTTAACGATAAGTCCTGGAGGAGGTGGAAAGACCCCAGAGACCCTATCTCCAGCCTCCTTGTTTGCTTGAATTGATGCATTCTCTCTTAGGACTCAAAGCACAGTAGGTCTCTGCAGATATTTATTAAACATTTATTTATTAAATGAGAGTGGTTAAACTCTGGAGACGGGAGGAGAGAGATTGATAACAGAAGGCTGCCAAGAAATAGTTCCCAACTCATATGGGTCCTTTTTATTTTCTAAAAATGAATTTGTTGTAGTGTGATCACTTAGCTGTGAATAACTAAATGAAACTAGATGGGTGAGTGGAGCTGAAAAGAAAACATAGAGCCACTCAGTAGGTGCGGTAATCATCACGACTGTGGATTCCTCCTGGTCTCCAGACCCTGGCTGAGCCCCAAACTGCACCCAGTCTCTCCTTCTGGAGCCCCCCAGTCCCCACCAGGCGCTCTCACAGACAGCTGCGCATCCCTGGCTCTTGCTACCCTGTTTATTGTCTCTGGGCTTCTGAAAGAAGATGGAAAGGTCCAGAAGGAAAGGCCCCACTGGGGACGCAGTCTACAAAGGGCAGGCTCTTTGTTTTCACCCTGGCGCATGGCATTTCCGCCCACCAACGAATTCAATCCAGTCTCTGGATGATCAGTAATTCATATTAGTGGCAGAGGGCTTTGGCAGGCGGGCTGCACTGTGGGCTGCAGGCGGGCGCAGCGAGCAGACATCTCACTTCTAAGAGAAGCTAATGGGCACAGTTTAGAAGAAGGGGAGGGGGGCGCAAGCCCCTGACCTTGGCTGGTTAAGCCCCCCAGCGCTAATCAGCATTGCTGGAAATGTCTGCGTATGCTAACAAAGCATCAATACTTGGATCTATTGGAGGTCTCCTGGGCCACAGCAGCGGCCTTCACCTGTGCGTGGTCCGCCTGCCTGCATGCGTGAGAGCACTTTGCATCCATTCTTCCTCACAGATACTGTCCCGATCATTATGTCTAAAAAAGCAATAGATAGGAAAATTGGATTTGGTTGGTGCTGGATTTTTTTTTTGCTGCAAATGGGTGGTTTTTAATAAAGTGCCTCATGGCGACGGGTCTGAAAAGCTGCTACTTAAAAGCAAGTTCATATCATCTCGGAAAATGGCTCAGCCAGACAGGCTGTAACTGTTTATTTATAGTTGTCTGGGCCAGATCAGATAAGCCAGGGCTTATGGAGATGGGGAGAGAGGGAGGCTTCCAGAAAGTACCATCCCCTGGACAGTCACGGCTTGGGATTTTTGGTGGATCTGGAAGTGTCTCATCTGCTCATGCTTGAGGAAGGAACCTGTGGGGTGGGAGTGGGGTGAGGGGCTCTGCTCTCTGGCGGGTATTTGTAAAGTACTGAGACCTTAGACTGTTGGTGATGTCAGATATGCATCAGGGGGCATTGCTGACTGATCTCTCGCTCTCTCTTTTCTTTTTTCTCTATTTCCTCTTTCTCTGTTTATCTTCTCTTTTTGTTTCTTCTAGTCCTCTCCCTCTCCTCTTTCTTTTTCTCTCTTTTATTGATATATAGCCTATATTGTATGTGGTTCATCCATTCACAGAATAGAATTTGATGGTATTGACCAGATCTGCCCTGTGCAGCCATCCACAGTGTAGAATTAGATGGTGTTGATTAGATCCGCCCTGCGCGACCCTCCCGGAGGTCCTCTGGAGAATGTTTTCATCACCTTCCAAAGAAATTCTGGAACTTGCGGGTTTTGCCAGAGGCTTGCCCTGTGTGACTTAGTCTCGCCTTGAACCCATGACCCCTTCCCCCACATTGGTTCTTGGACACAAAGCCCCAGAGGGGGACACAGATCCCCTGTGGTCTCAGATAACGCCTGCCACACGTTCTGTCTCGAGATTTGCCTGTCCTGCACGTGTTTAGGAGCGGAGTCATGTGCCGGGTGGCGTCATATTGGGCTTCTTTTCCCAGCGTTGCGTTCTTGCGGTTCCCTTGTGCAACAGCCCAGTCTTTGAGACCATCCCTTTGGGTAGGATCCCTCCGAACTCCAGAACCTCACCAGTTAGCTGGGCTCCTCAGGGAGGCATCGGGATTATAGTCGTTCTTGCTTATTCCTGGTCTCATTAGAGTCAAATACACATTTGGTGAGGGAGGGGTTCAGATGGCAGAAGATCCCTTGGGGCAGAAGTGCTCCTTGAAACCTCCCTTCCCCCCCATCGCTGCTCTTGGGATGCTGTGCATCTGTCTGTCAGCACAGATCCATCCTGCCGACCTGTGCAAGACGTCTGTCTGCCTGTCAGGGTCCCGTCAGCGATGTCTCATGCTGGGATTTGTCAAAGTTCAGAAAGGGCTGGGCTCTTGTGTCACTGGGCTTTATTCACAACAACTCCTGTGCAAGGTGGGGAAATCATGAACCCCTCTTAACAGATGAGAAATCAGAGGCTCAGGAGAGAAGACAGAGCCCTACAGGTCCTCTGTAGAGAGCCTTGGCTTCTGTACAAGAACCTTGAGCTCAAGAAACGTTGTCTGGACTTGAACCTTATTCTTTTGGTTGTTTGTTGGACTCCAGCTTATGGCAAGCCTCCTGTTTCAACCTCTGGAGTGAATGTGGGGATAACAGGTGGGAGCCACTACGTGACTTGCCAACCGTGAGGAGACTTGGACAAACGGCATATGTGATCTCTGAACCCAGAACCTTGCAGACAGCAAGCCTGCGCAATGCCCTCAGTTTAGCTGCCCATCCTGGGTACAGGCGTCTGGCACAGGGCGTGGGGGGGGGGTTAGTCCTTCTGGACTCTGCCGTTGCCGGAGGTCTTGCTGAGGGACCACGCTCGAGTCACTGCCACCTCCAGCCATGTGGTCCTGTGCAAGGTGGGGAAATCATGAACCAGCGATGTGGTCCCCAGAGCCATGTCAACAACATCGCATCCCTGGGCTTTGGGGAGACACAGAGCCCTCTGGATGTTGGTGAAGCTGCGTTGGGCTGTTGGGAGAAGGCACCTTAAAAGAGGGGCTATTGAGGCCGGGTTTCGTTGATGTGTAGGAGCCTTTGGGTTCAGTGAACATGGAAGCAACATGAGCTGGGGCTGGGTGGTTCAGAGGACTTGTCGAGTGGCCAAGAGTAAGCAGAGGGAGTGGAGGGAGCTGGAAGGAGTCCCAAGAGACCAGCTGCACCCGCAGTCCTGCTTGGGGAGCGCAGGGGTGTCTGCGGTAAGACTGTCCAAGGCTTTGCAGCTTGGGAGTTGCTTTGGGGTTCTGCTGTCATAGTGACGCCTCCTTTTACTTGGGAAGCTAAAGATGGCCGCTGTGAGGAGGAAGAGTGAAGTCACACACAAAAATACACTGTGGGAATCCCATCCCGCCTGCTACCACCATTACCCAATTAGGGAGCTGGCAGGAGACCCCGAGGCTTTAACATTCCCTGAGAGGCCTTTGTCGCAGCTCCAGCAGGCCCTGCTGGGTGTAATTACAGAGCAAGTTCCTCCAAGTGTGACGTCCATAACTGGGCTGGTATTCAGAGGGACGGGGTGGGCGAGGTGGCTTCAGTGTCTAAACCACAGGATTGAAATCTCTGCAACCACAAACCCGAGGGGACCCTGGAGTGGCCTCGCAGAGACTTCTGGGAGTAGTGTCTCTGCTAAGCAACCATTTTGCATCCTTTCCAGGACAAAGCGAGAGTCTTTCTAGGCAAGCATTAGGCTATGTCAGCTCTGTGGTTGGTCAGATGGAAGCACAGAAAGATGGATGGTAGAGGGTCACCTGGCCCCACAATGGAGGTGACCATCTGAGCTTCAAAGACACCTTGGAAACATAGCCTCTTGCCATACCTGGAAATGCCACTCAGGGTGGCAGGCACTGGTTCTATAAGTCTGGCATCCCTGGCACTGTGCCCCAGGCAGGGGTAGACCTCGGACATGGGTCGAGCTGCAGTGAGGTGCAGCCCACCACCAGCTGAAAGTCATAGACGAAGTGCTTCAGGCTGGAATCAGTGCTAGGGTGAGGGGAGACATTGGCCAGGGTGAACAGGGTCACTCCAGGGCAGCTCAGCTGCTTCCAGAGGAAGCCAGGAACCTCTCTCTAGAAGACAGGAGGTGTCTCCAACAGGAAAGGAGTCCCGAGCCAGGCTCGGATGCTGCACAGGATCCACAGGGTTGTAGGACTAAGGGAGGCTTTGTGAGGAGAGCGGAAAAGAGCTAAGAGACCAGCTCGTGGTTTCCTGGGGACCAACCTGGTTAGAATTTCTAAACCTAAGAGGGTTTGTGCAGGCTGCCTCTGTCCCTGGATGGGCACGGAGTTGGGGGGACAGGCGAGCTTTTCCTTCCATTTCAAAGTCTTTACCACTAGAGTTTGTGTGCTCTGCAGCCACTCTAGACACTAGAGAGTCTCTGCTTTGAAATGCAAGATGACTTCTGCAGGAAAAATGATCAGATTCCTCCTGACCTCTTGTTCCAAGGAGAACAGGCAGTATTTTATCATTGCAGTATTGTATCAACCCTGTAAGCCACCCAGCTGAATGCTTGCCAGCGTAACAAAGGGAAGACAAAGTGGAATGACTCAGCCTTGTCGTGAAAGGCTCAGGAGAGCAGGACAGTATTCTTTCCCCCACCCCTCTGCTTGGCCATAAGGAGGGAGGACTGGCCAGTGCCTCCAGGGTCCAGTATGGCCCCTGCTCTGCTTGTCCAGTCTTGTCCTTGATGGGTCTCCGCATCTCATCTGCCTGCTGGGAACATTCACCCATGGATAAAATCTTGGACAAGGGATGTTCTGAGTGAGTTCATTGTGAAGACCTTAAGCCAACTTCTAATATATGTGTTGAGCTAAAAGCATTTCTGGCTATAGAGATTCCCGGGACTGACACACTAATGGGCATCATGCCCACGCCATGAAGAGGTTTCAGTTTGATGTGTTTCTCAAACTCAAGTGTATTTTGAGATACACCTTTTACAAGATTATGGCCTGAGGATTTTGTAGAACTCACTCTTGGATACGCTGACGTTTATTACCCTGTTATTACTGTCATTAAGAGCAGCCTTAAAATGACAGTGAACAATTCCTCGTATCTAGTGGACTATCCTTCCAGTGGACAGGCATCTGTCCACTCACCTGTCATCATTCTACCCATGTCTCCATCCACCCACCCATTTGCCCATTCACCCACTTACCCATCCATCTACCAATCCATCCATCTATCAATCCAGCCAACTACCCATCTATCTATCCATCCACATACCCATACACCTACCTTTCCATTCATTCAACAATCCATATATCCATACACTCACCTTTCCATCACACACACACGTGTGCACACGCACGCACACACACACACGCACACACACATACATACACACACCATTTGTACATCCAGCCAACAAATATTGAGCAGATTTCCATACCAGCTCCCAGTACTAAGATTTTGGAATTCCCAGTACTAGGATTTGGATTTTTAAGGATGCTTTAAGAACCTTTTGGTCTAGTACAAGATCACTTCATAAATGCAGATACCTGGTTTTCTGGATAGAAAGTGATTTTTTTTTTTTTTTTTTTTTTTTTGTCCTTGGAAGAAAGTTCTAAAAGCTCAGGCAAGGGAAAACCCTGAGGTCTTTTTTAGCCTTGGGGGCGGGAATGTATATGTGAATTGGATTCAGGCCAGGAATCCTGAGGGCCAGGCCTCAGACAGTGCCGGCTGCCCCCGCCCCCCTTCCTTGGGTGTGCCTGGCAGTCGTGACTTACAGCAGGATCTTGAGCTGCCACCCAGCTGCCTCGTTACCGGCAGGAAGGCGACTAACGAGGCCTAATTCTCCTGCTGCGTGCCTTTCCTCCGGTACTGGCGTTAGGCACACTTAGTTCCATTAGTGTAGGAGGTGGAACATGCGTTTGTGATCACTGTGCCTACAGACCCCATTTTTGGCTGCATCTGGGGTAGAATGAGCCATACCTTGGACCCCAAGATGTTGATTTTCCCCAAATACTCTACCTGGGGACAACCAAGTTGACTAGCTCCTTTGTTGGCACCTAAGGGAGATGAGCTTCTCCTAACCTGCCGAGGGGTTGGGCGACGGAGCCCCCTGTTCAGAGGAAGGCATTAGCATCTCCATCTGGGGCAGCATGCCCTTGAGTCCCGGGTGTGGGCTGTAGGGGTGTGCCTGACTTCTGGGCTTCCACCGACTCACTAAGAAGACAACGTGCACTGCCACTAGACTAAGGGAGGTAGAGTCACATGCTGAAAGGGCAACCAGGGAAGGCTTCTTAAGGAAGTGACCCAAGTAAGACAAGGAGCCATGGACGAAAGGGCCAGGGGAGGGCTAGCTTGTGTAAAGGACTTGTGGCTGTGGGGGCCCAGGCAGTCTCAGAAGCAGAAGTTCACAGTGGCTACAATCTGCCAATGAAGTAAGGTAGAAAGCCCCTAATGTACACGTGGTACCTAAACCTCAGTGCTTCTATGAGGAATGGAAGGTGGAGACTGGCAGATCCCATTAGCCTGGCATGCCTAGCAGCAAACCACAGAGACTCTGCTTCAAATAAGGCCAGGCTGTCTGACCTGCACATGTGCCAGGCCATGTATGCACCTGCACCTGTACTGACGCACATGAACACACACACACACACACACACACACACACACACACACACACACACAGAGACTGGGCCTTGGAGAGGGTATTTTGATGTTAACTGCCATGGAAAACTGTGAGAAGATTTAGGCGAATGATTCCATCTTGTCTGTCTTTACTGTACCTGCAGGTGCAGTGGCTGAAACAGTTACAGTGGGTCGGGGGTGGGGGGTCCTGTGGGGTACGGATGGGCCTGAAACAGAGTAGAGGAAAGGAGTCTGTTGGGAGAATCAAGCAGGGTCTCTGGAAGGCGAGAGAATGACCACTGCATGTGGCCAGGTGGGTGTGGGTGTGGCCAGGCTCTGGAGGTGGGAGGAAGGCAGGCAGTGGGTCTGGGGACAGGCAAGTCCAAGTTCTGTGGTGGTCCTGATGCACCAATCTTTCAAGGGATCCTTAGAAAATCTGCATTTGTGGAGGTTGCTTCAGCAGAGATGTGACTGGCGTCCAGAGATGGTGTGTGTGTGTGTGTGGGACCGAGCTCAGACCTCCCTGGATCTAGCTTTGCCTCAAGCTCATCTGCCAAGGACTCTGGTTGTATAAGTCAACCATTGCCCATTGCTATTCTTCACTCCAGCCAGACCAGGCCCCTTAAAACAGAGTGTTGACCAACTGGGAGGCATTCAGCGTGCCTCAGATCTTTCTGGGGCTGGAATTATGTTGCTCCAGACTAACAGGAGAGTTAGAAAGAGTGGGTGGGATTGGGCCCAGAAAACAGCCTTAACTTTGCCTCTGGCTGCTTGGTGACCTTGGATACCAACATCTCTGCCCCTGCTCAGTGGGTTGTGTGAGGACGGCATGAGATTTGTGGGCGTGGGTGGGAGAGGGCCCAGCGAGTGCCTGGCTGCGCGGCAGGCAGGTGCTGAGTAAGTACCAGTTTTCACAACATCCCCTTCCCCCGCATACACACACACTGATTAAAAGCTTAGGGTGGCTGTTGGTTATGGCTTTGATTAATTGAACAATTGGGAAACAAATTAATTATTACTTAATGGAGGCAGTTTGGACGGCACAATCTTTGCAAACATGAGGCCTGGCAGGAGAGAGAACAAAGGTGATTCTCAACCGTGCGGATGCAAACCACTTGAGCGGAAAATCTTCCAGGCCCTTCTCAGCTAGAAAATTTGCCTGTTTCCACTGTGTATGGAAGGTGGCTCTGTGCAGATAAATGTTGACTAATGGTTCGCGCAGCTTCTCAATGACAGTGGCCTTCCAGCGATGGAGGGACAATCTCTCTGGTGTCACCTACGTGGAGTTTATCCAAGGCAACCGACCGTCATTCAGGTTAGATCCGCCTCTGTTGCCAGCTTCAGGAGCCAGCTCTCCCTGAGCCGGCTGTGAATGGTGGCTGGCATAGGTGACGGTCGCTGAAGCAGTGACCCACACAGGCTTTGGTGGAAGCATCCTTGACTGTGAGGAAGAGGGGCTGGGGGAATGCCCCTAAATTTCCAATTCCCTCTTTTTTTTTTTTTTTGGCCTGGTTCTCACTTCCTGCAAGGGGAGAGTCTGAGCGGGAGTCATGGATAATGCCCCATTCTATTCCGTCTCTTGCCTCCTGTCCCATCCACAGCCCTCTCTCTCCCTCTGGTTCAAGCTGGATGACACTCCAGCCCCTGCCACGCTTGCTCCCCTTCGCCTCCCAATTGGGTCACTAGACCCATGAAGCTTCTCTGTAGATGACCAACTCACGGACATGTCCTTCTGAGTCCATTGACTTACCATTTCCAGCCATGGGTCGGTGGAAGCTGGGGGTTGGGGGTGACAGGGAAGTGGAGGTTGTCCTAAGCAATGTAGCCCCTTCACCCTGGGAATCTCAGTGACTCTGGAAAGGCCAACCCACAGCAGTAAGGACACCTGAGCACCAGCCTGAGGCTGCTGCCCAGGGGCATCAGGTGTGCCGTGCATCCCACCTGAGGTGGGTGAGAAGGGGTGGGGGTGGAGAGAGGGGCTAGAAATCATGAAGCTGGCAGCTTTTAGCTTCGGGGGACAGAAATCCCATTCGGCTTGAGGAAGCAAGGAAGTGGCGCAGCCAGCTCTAGTGTCCAAGGACCTGTCTGCAACGTGGGAAGAAGGCGGACGCTGGGGGACTGTGGGCCAAGCAGGTGCACAGTCTAAGCAGAGGGCGGGACAGTTCTTAGTACTTAGTAGGTGCCATTCTGCCATAACTCTCTGGGCACCTGGCCGGGCTGGATGTCTTGGAGAAAGGTCCTTGTGGGATTCATGATCTTCTTTTAAAAAATGTATTTATTCATCTCAGAGAGACAGAGAGAGAGAGAGAGAGAGAGAGAACACATGCATGTATCTTAGGCTTCAGGGAATCGAACTCAGATCGCCGGGTGGATAAGCAGCTGCCTCACTGCTGCACTCTATCACCAGCTCCGTTCTCTCATAAAGACCAACCCCACTGAGTATAAAGCACTAAGGGGTGCTTTCCAATGGAGTAACTAGAAGGTGTTGCAGCCATTTGGGACAGTCAGCCGCAGCACAGCAAAGAGCAGCAGGTAGGAGAGCTGGGGGCGCCTGGGAATCCTCCAGGCAGTGAGGGGTCAATTCTTAGGCAGAGTGCGCAAAGTCCCCAGAGATGGGAGGACTGCGGGAAGGGAGTGGAGGGGAAGGGGGTGGTCAGCTGGGACAGGCCCTCAGGGGAAGTGCTGTGGAGGGGCCTTCAGCCCAAGAACAATGGGCTTTCCAGAAGAATCTTAAGCGTCACATGGTTTTAGTGTATGAAAGATTGATGTTTGTTCTGGCCCTAGTAGATAAGAAATGGGACAAACCCAGCAAAACAATTGTTGTCCAAACAATTGTTGCCATTGGCGTGGTTGGGGGAAGTGGGGGGCACAGCCACCTTGACCAAACTGTGGAGCAAGGAGCAGAGCACGGTGGCCTCAGTATGTTGAGGAAATGCACGTAGAAATTTTGCAGAGGCCAGGAGGCTGGGATCTATGGGATGGAACTGCCCTGAGGAGGTGCTGTGGATTGAAAGAAACTTGGAAATTTGCAGAGCTCTGGATGCTGGCACTAAGATATATGTGTGTATACGCATGCAAGCATGTGTGTGTGCATGTGTGTGGGCATACATGCTTATGTGTATATGTGAATGCATGGATGTGTATGTGCACAGGTGCATGTATGCACTTGTGCAAGTGTATCCATGCGTACGTGCACACATACATGTATATGCATGCATGTGTGTATATATGTGTGCATGTGTGCGTGCACAGGTGCAAGCATGAGCTTGTGTGTCATTGCATGCTGAACACTTTGAGCAGACTGGCTTTCGGGTAGGAAGGGATGGCCCTGCTGCAGAGCTCTCTTGCAGGTCATGCTCATTCACAGAGGAACAGACCAACTGCACGTGATCCAACAGTTTCATAGGTTACACCAGACCCACCAAGCAAGGATTAAAGCCAGGTCTCCAAGGGCCAGACCAAAGCACAAATTCAGCTGGTCTGAAAAACACTTTGCCGCTAAGGCCTTTTTCTCACCATCTGCCCACTGAAGCAAAGCCAGACACTCTTCAGAGGAAAATGACCAGCTCCAAGATGCTCCCAGTGTAGTTCTTGTGATGTTCAGTCAAAAACCTCTGGACATGTGAGTTTAGACCATATGATTTTTACTTTGGAGAAAACTAGCCATGGAAATAGCTCGCAACATGAGGAAGATGACAGAATTAGCAAACAAAGACGTTGAAACAACTCTCCAAAGCCAGACATGGTGGCAAATGTCATAATCCCAGGTGGAGGCAGGAGGAGCACAGATTCAAGGACAGCCTGGGCTACATAGCAAGTTAAAGGCCATCCTTGGCTACACATTGTTTCAACAAGTACCAGGAACAGAAACACCAAAAACAGGGCCGGCAAGATGGCTTAGTGAGTACAGTAAGTAAAGGTGTTTGTTGCAAAGCCTGATGAATTTGGTCCCGGAACCCAGAGGGTAGATGGAGAGAACTGTTTTCCATAAACTGACCTCTGACCTCCCCATATGTGCCATGGTGGGCACATGTGTTCCCTCTCTCTCTCTCCGCCCACACCTCTCTCTCTCTCTCTCTCTCTCTCTCACACACACACTAAATAAATGTGAAAAATATATCCCCCATAAAATAAGAACAAAGCTATTAAATATACATTCAAATGCGAATGTAGCCAGGAGAAAAATCGAAGAAATCAAAAGAACCAAATGGAATTTCTAGCGATCAAAACTACATTCTCAAAAATGATGACTTTGTCAATGAGATCAAAAGTAGATTAGGAAATGCAGGAGGTGGAGGCATGGATAGGGAGCCTCTCTGGTCACCAGGGAGGTGTAGACCGGTCCCACGAGTCTGCCCACTGCCAAGGATGAAGCACTGGGATTATTCCTACATTTCTGGCCTGAGAGATGGAGCGTGGTTGCCATCCCACTTAGCAATGTCTCCCCTCACCCCGCAGTCCGCTGTCTCTGAATGTGTACTGAGGCCATGTGAAGGTCCCTATGTGTGTCCCGTGTGGTGATGGGTCCCGGTGGTTTTTCCTTTCTAATGTGCTTGTGGTCTGGTTGCGATGGTTTTCCTAGCTGGCTGTCAGGATGGCTTTATTCTTGTCCCCTTGGTGACACCTTTCTGTGACAGGCACTCCGCTCTGCTGACACAAGCCAGGAATCCCGCGCCTTAGCACGCTATGGTCCTGGCTTTGTTGCTTTAAGTACATTTAAAAAAAAAATTTAAGACAGGGTCTCCTGCAACTCTGACCGGCCACAGACTCGCTGTGGCTGAGGATGACCTCGAACTCCTGATCATCCTGCCTGTGCCTCTGGAATGCTGGGAGCGTAGGTCTGAGATGCCACGTCCTGGTCTCTGTGCTGCTGAGGATGAAGTCAGGACCCCCCTTCCCCCCTCCCACCCCCACAGGCCAGGTGAGCACTCCGCCAACCCCGCGGCATCCTGGTCTCTTCATGTCACTTTCTGAGCAGCTCATTGGCCAGCTGGGGTGGAGGGGTGGAGTTCCTGGGTCTGATCTGGGATTCAAATCCAGTTGCTTGGACTCTGTGAGTTTTTTGACCTAGACAGAGGATATGAACTGGAAACTAAGCCCAGAGGTCAGACTGGACACTCAGGGGTGGACAAGGGTTGGGGGCGGGACAGACACAGACTCTCACCCTGGAGGTTTTGACATGAGCTCGTGTCTTCCTGCTTTGCCAGGACTGTGCCCAGCTCTGAGCCTGGGGACGCCTGATGCCCAGTGAGGAAAGGCCCAGGCCTCACCCAGGGAAGCATGAGCTAATGGTGTGCAGCTCCCTTCCCTACAGGCCCATCTATCAGGGGTTCAGTCTGAGCCCACTCTGACGGCCAGGGGCCAGGGCAGGCAAGAGCGCAGAGAGGAGTTGGCTCGGGAGATCAAATCATACAACATCCGGTCTGGGTTCTTTGTAACTCCAGGCAAGTTTCTGAGCTTCTCCTGACCCCAGTGGGGCTGTGCAGGGAGGGAAGAGGTGGCCAGGAGGTGACCTCAGCCGAGGCCTTCCTGCTGCCCCTCATGAGGAGAAGACAAATGTCACAGGCATCGTGGCTGTGGGGTGGGACATTGGTCATCTGTGTCCTCCTCAGACTTTAGGGTGTAGCTCACATGTCTCTCCCGTCTCACATTAGCCCCCAGAGGCGCCTTTCTACCCCTCCACTGGCAAGGTATCTTGCTTGTCCCTGGGTGCCTGTGGGCACCGGCCACATATGTACGCTTTAAATTGCTGTGCAGGATCCAGCAAGATGGCTCAGCGGATAAGAGTAATTGCTGCTTATATCTGACCTGAGTTAGAGCCCCAGCACCTACAAAGTGGGAGGACAGGACCCACTGCATAGAGTCCTCTCATCTCCATCACACATGTGCCATGGCATGCATACTATAGCATGCACACACATGTATACACATGTACATGCATGTACACACACACACACACACACACACACACACACACACACACACACACTCCCTCCCTCTTAACTTTGTGATTATTCTGGGTAATGCTGTCTCCTCCCCATCAGCAAGATGAAGGTCCTTCCTTGTGTCGACCACTGTGCACTCTGTGCTCTGCCTCAGAGACGCCTGACAGATTGAGACTGAAAAGGGAGAAAGACATACAGACAGACACACAGAGGACTCCAAGGAGCCCTTGTGCCCAGAGCGTAGACATGGAATGGGGGAAGAAGGCCGGCGTGGGGTCCAGATGTCTCCGTGTACCATCTGGCCCTGTAGCTGGGTTAAAAATTTGGGTCCTTGTCTCGAGGGTGTGGGTTGTGGGGGGGGCACCTCTGAAGGGCACCGCGGGCCTAAGGCAGCAAGAGATTTGCATTTTAGGAAGAGCAGCCGCAGCTGTTCTGGAGTGAATTTACAGCCCGACTTCTTTGTTCAACTCCCCAGAGTCGCTTTCTTCTTGTTTATAGGGTTCTGCCTGTTTGGGGGCCAGTCAGGACCTGATTATCTCTTCCTAATTCACGTTGTGACCTTGGGAGAGTCCCACTTCCCCAAGGAAGCAGATGACAGCCCCTGGCTGCCCCTCCCTCAAAGAAGCCCCCCTTCCCCGTACCCTCTCCCCCCACCTCCACCCCACTCCTCTGCCATCAGCTGGCTGTCTCTCAGGAGCGAGGAATCCTGGCTGATCCCTGTGCAGGGCTGGGCATCTCTGGGCACATTTGTAGGTAATCTGGACAATTCTCTCCCCTTGTGTGTCGGCAGATTCCTTGGCTGGCAAAGCTTACGTCTGGGTTGTCTTATTTTGATTTCAGGGATGAGCGCAATCAGGCTGATAGATTGTAGCTTCAATTTAATTACTAATTAATTAATTAAGTTAGTTAGTGCTGCAGATGGAAGCGCCGGCCTCTGCCGCTGAGCCACACCCCCAGGCTGTTTCTCTTTTATTTTGAGGCAAGGTATCATGGGGTTGTGCAGACTGGCCATGAATTCACTTGGTATCCCTGGTAGGCCCTGAACCAGACATCGTCCTCCCTCAGCCTCCTCCTGACTAGCTGGTAGGACAGGCCCGTGCTGCCCGGCACTCTTGCAGCTCCTGCAGAACAATCACTTTTCCCCCTGTATTCTAGGAGATGTGGGCTCCGGGCCTCTCTGGGTGAGTCACCTTCTCCTCTGTACTTCAGGAGAAGTAGGCTCTGGGACTTTCTGGGTGAGTCACCCTCTCTTCTGTACTTCAGGAGATGTGGGCTCTGGGCCTTTCCAGGTGACATTATCAATACCACCCACAGAAAAAATTCTCCTCGGCTGTCCACGAAGGGATGCAGACTTCCTAGCTTTCCCCCTTTTGCCCCGAAAGGGCCATCTGCAACGTGGACAGAACACCCCCATTTCTGTTCTCCACAAACAGAAGGAAGGCTTAGCTGGAAGCTGAGGCTGGAGAAGGGGGGCGTGCCTGCAGACCCGCTTTGCTGCCCCAAGGGATGTTTCTGAAATGAAGCATCCTCCTTGAAATCTCACTTGACATTCTGTAAAGGAAAGGGACCGTTATAAAGACATCATTGGCGGAGGCACAGAGCCTTCCTCCCAAGCAGGCCCTGGCTGAATGATTAACACAGTCAGAGCCGGTGGGACTCTGAGCGGGGGGGGCTGTAATTATCCTTCCAGGCTTTTTCCTCTGCCATTGCACAGCAGGGCTGCACAAAAGGGTCCTTGGTGAGACCAGTGTAGTGACCCCAGCTCCCAGCCCAGCCTCAGGGTCCCTCGCTCAGAACTGGGGGTCATCTCTATTGGGCGTTTTTTCCCCTCAGCTCGTCCTGGCAGGAGGAAAGGGTAGAATGCTAGCTTTGGCGTTCATAGGCATATGTTATTATTTTTTTTTATGTTTTTGTAGCGTTGGGGATTGAACTCGGGCCTTGTGCATGCTAAGTGATGACACTACCACCGAGCCACATGGCCAGCCCTTTGTGCACGTAGGAATGGGACCAGATGCTTTTCAGAGATGCCCCTCTTGCAACATTTGAGGAAGTAGGGTTCTAAGAGGGCTTTTTATGGGTAGCCCTGCCTAGCTGAGCTCTTTGTGTCTTTCTCTCTCTGTGTGCATGTGTTTGCATGTGTGTTGGATGTGCGTGTATACGCTTATGTGGGATTATGCATGCACGTGTGTATGTGCACATGTGTGCATGTGTGTGGAGGCGAGAGGTAGATGCTGGGAGTCTTCCTCAGTCATTCTTCACCTTTATTATTTAATTATTGAGACTCTGTCTCAATACCATTGAACCTGGTACTCACCAGTTAAGCTAGGTTACCTGGTCTGCTGAGCTTTGGGGTTCTACCTGTTTTTGTCTCCCCAGTGCTGAGATTACAAATGTGCTTCACTGTGCCTTTTTTTTTTTTTTTTTTAACATGAATTCTCAGGATCAGAATTCAGGTCCTCATGCTTAGGCAGTCAGAACTTTACCAACACAGTCATCTCCTGGCCCCTGGGTGAGAGTCCTTTCAACAGAAGAAGAAACAAAGGAACAAATGAACAAACAAGCAAATGGTGGTTGGGAGTATTGCCCGGGATGGGGGCATCTGGGTACGTCTCGTGCTTTGTTATGCTGTCTGCAGGCGCGCCGATGAGACCCTCCTCCAAGGCAGGTACAGCTGGTGGGTTCAGGGCTGCTAGGACTCAGCCCTGTTGTCGTCCACCATCCAACACCCTCGGATGTGACCGTCGTCCCTGTGAACAGAACGTGGGGACAGGGTGAGCAACATGCAGTCGGCTTAACAGCCCTGTCTTCTATTTCCTTTCATGTCAATGTGGCTGGTGGTCCTTGGGACCTCAGCCTGCTCACTCAGAGGCTGGCCATGGGCCCCGATAAAGTCCCTTCCTCCCTCTTCTCCTGGGCAGGAGGGGAACAGAGACCTGGCCCCCGTTAAATGAGTTTTCACCAAAGCGCCACTCCACAGAGCATGAATTTCTCGGGTTGCCTTTGAGGGTGAGGGTAGGATCGTCTCGGCGAATGTTATGAGAACATGAATCTCTCCATCGGGAGCAGGTGGGTGGGACAGAAATTGGATGACCAGGAGGCCAGCCGTCCTCCTCCTCCGTGCGCCCACACTGGCCGCTGACCCACTCTGGCTGGTGGCTGATTAACTGCGCAGAGGGCTTCCTCCCGGTATACAGGGCAGCTCCTGACCCGGATAAAGTCTCCACTAACCGTGTGACCTTTGCGGAGTGGCAGGGCTGTGTCGCCTCCCCCCACCCCTTCACCCCCGCCCGGGGTCCCTGGAATAATAAATCACCCAAGGGCCAGGCAGGGCCGAGGCCACATGAGCAGGCACACAAAGGACAGCAAGGGCACAATAAATCGACTGTCTAGGGATCCGTCATTTTGTTTCCAGTAATTTTTCCGAAATGTAATTATGGTTCAATAATACAAATATGAACATCTGGAATGCTGCCGTGGAGATTCCTGTCCGCTCTGTTTAGAAATGGAATGCTAAGGAGGCCCCACTCTCTCTTGCTCAGTAGCAGAAAGCAGTGGGTGTGGGCGGGAAAAGAGCCTATGCGCCCGGCTCTCTGGGTTCTCTCCGGAGGAGACTCTAGGGAGAGGGCCATCCATCAGACCCCTGCTCGCCAGTCACCGCAGTCCACAGACCCTCGAGCCCACACGGGCCTGGGAAAACCACTCCCCCCAACCAGCCTGGTATCAGAAGCACCCGTGCGGCAGACATTCGCATGCATTCTTGGGATTTCAGCTCTGGGCGAAAATATGAATTCTGGGCCATGAAGATGGTTGTTTAGTTTGGTTTGGTTTCCTTCTAAAGGGAAGGTCCGGGGATCAGAAAACACGGCTCGCACGGAGGGAAAGACGATCTACTCTGATGTCCCTGCCTGCCAGCTCTCCTTGCCTGTGTAGAAGTTTCTGGTTTGAGATGTTTAAAACCCTTTTCAAGGCTTCAACTGGAAGAAAATGCAGCCCCTTTCTGTCTTCTTTTCTTTCTTTCTCTTCTGTCCCCCTTTCTCTTCTTTCTCTCTCTTTCTCTCTCTCTTTCTTTCTTTCTTTCTTTCTTTCTTTCTTTCTTTCTTTCTTTCTTTCTTTCTTTCTTTCTTTCTTTCTTTCTTTCTTTCTTTCTCTCTTTCTTTCTCTCTTTCTTTCTATCTTTCTTTCTTTCTTTCTTTCTCTCTCTCTCTTTCTTTCTTTCTCTTTTTCTCCTTTCTCTTTGTTCTTCTTCCTCTCTCTCTTTCTCTCTCTCTCACTCTCTCTCTCTCCTTTATCCTTTACTGGGGATTGAACCCAGACTCTCTCACATGCTAGGCAAGTGACCTACCAATGAACCCCAGCCTCATCCTTCCTTTTACTTTTTATCTCAAGACAGGGTCTAATCTGAGGTGCCTCAGCCTCCTGGGCTTTTGGGATGACAGGACTGTGCCATTTCCTAATCTTGCCATAGATCCCTGAACCTACCTTTAGGGAACTCCCAAGCCTGTCCATGTTCCTAAGATGATTTACAAAGCAAACAAACAAAGTGAACTTTAGAAGACAAAACCCCTGAGACCATCAAGCCATGTAGGAAACAACCCAGACACCTTCCTCCTGTGCCTTAAGAAAGCAGAGAGCCTTTCCCAAAAATGAAGGAAAATTACCCCCTCCTCTTCCTCTTCCTAGCTGTCTGTCACCCCGATGTTCATTTTTAACATTTTTTGATGGTTGCTCTTTTTACCTTGAGAGCACGCAAACACAACACCTGACCCGTCTGGCATTTGTCGCTCCAACCTTGAGGTCAGACAGAGAGGACGGATGAAAGATCACCGTCCGGTCTTTTGGAGGCCACAGCCACAGCCACGGCCTGCAAACTAAGAACCCACCGAGTTTTAATAGCCAGATGTTTATCCAGCCAGAATTCATTTTGATGTGCCTTTTACAAGACACTGGTCAAGATATAAAAGTAGTTTTAAGCCCTGGAGGTGGGGGAGAGGAAATTACTGAGAGCAGGAACCAAGCAGTTTGTAAATTCATAGGCCTTTATGCCTTGGAGACAGCAATTCCTTTTCTTTAGATAATGTAAATTGAGCAGAAGTCGTAAATAGGGAAATAAACAGGACCCTGCTCTTTCTGCCAGCCAACCAGCACGGTTTCCGCGCCTGCAAACAGCTTGCTGCGGAAGGCCTTCTCGCACTGTGAGGGGGCTGCGGAGCTGGGGGCTCCGTGGCTCGTCATTTTCTTCTTACCGGCTTAATACGCTTTTGTCATTTGACAGTTTTATTGAGCTCGCGAGGAGGCCCCGGCCGCCTCCATTCCCAGAAAACTCATTTTGGGGTGCCTGCGTTTGTGCAAGAGCTGTTACATTTTCCGTTTCTAGCCGGGTGGAATGTTGATACTGTGTGATTGTTTTATTTATTTTATATGTTCCCCTTGGAATGTCTACATGCCGGGCTGCCCTGGCTCGGTGGCCTCTTGATTTACGGTAGTTATAAACATTCCAAAGGAGACATGTCAGCTAAATGATACCATAACATTATACAGTTTCAGTTCTGCTGGAAATGTACAGATGGTTCCAAAAACTCCATTTTCTGTCTCTCCCCCTCCCCATTCCTGCTACCTGCAACATGGGATTCCAACTCCAGGGGAACAGTTCAGACCTCTAAGGGCCAGTCATGCAGTGGTCTGAGTCCAGTCCCAAGATTCCTGGTCCAAGATTCCTGGCACCTGTCAGTATTGGTGTCTGGGCATGGCAAAAACCTTTAGAAAACATGTTTGAAGGAGTCTGATGTACAGGCCTGTCTTCCACCTTCGCAGGAAGCCAAGTATGCTTGGAGGGTCCGCAGGATGGGCACTATGCAAGCGTGAGGAGCTGAGACCCATCTCCAGAATGCATGTAAACAGCCAGATGTCTTGGCACTCAGCTAGAATCTTCTTCGTGGGTCTACTCAAGGAGTCCGGAGGTAGAGAGACAGGAGAAGCTCATGGAATGTGTAACATGGCAGAAACAGCAAGAGAAACCCTGCTTTAAAACAGGATGGAAGGAGAGAAGTGACTCTTGAAAGACATCCTCGGGCCTCCCCGCCCATACACACACATACAGCTCTCATGGGCAGACAGACAATAATAAATTGAAACTAACAATCAGCAGGCTTTGGATATACCCAGTGGGTAGAGTATATGCCTTCTATGTATAAGGTCATGAATCAGGAAGGGTAACACACACCTGCAATCCCAGCAATCAGGGAGGTAGAGGCAGGGAGATCAAAGCTAACCTGGGCTACATGGTGAGTTAAGATTCTGTCTCAAAAAAAAAAAAAAATCAAGAACTAAAAAGAGGGCTGGGGGTGTAACTTGGGATAGAGCACACGCCTAGCAGAACTCTTGCTCAATCCTCAACGAGTATGTGTTGTATGTAAATGTGTGTGAGAGATAAGCCATCAGTGATGGGTGTTGACAATGCTGGATGGACACCACTCCCCCGCATTTTCATTTTCTTTCCACTGAAAGTCTCATTTGTTCACACAGCTGAGAGCTTTACCAGTAGAAGCAATGTTCCAAGATGGCGGCTGGTGAAGAAATCTGGGAGACAGCCCACCACCCTTCATCCACAGCTGGGATTCCTCCTGTCTCACACAAAAAGAGTGGTTTGTTTCTCCTGGAATATACTGAAAGACAGAAAGGAGAAAAACCTGTTCACACACATGGCAAGTAGGCATTTGTGTCATTCATTGAGAAAACCCATCTCAGTATTCTGAGGTGGACTCTCAGGAAGAATCTCAACACGTGTTTTCGCAGAAGATTCTAGAACATGGGTTGCTATTCTGGTGGGGGAATTGGTGGGTGGTGAAAACAGTCACTCGAGTCAGATGAGAGTAGAGAAAGACCAGGGTAGTGAGCAAAGTCCAAGGGAGCAGCCGGCGAAGCAGAGCCCATCGCAAGACAAGGCCTGTTCTGATTGGCTGATGTTCGACTCTGGGCAGGGCTGTTCATCTGTTTCCATGTGAGCACTATGCTGTCAATGTACCCTGTGATAGAAGTACAAGAGACTGAAACTTCCACTAAACCTTGTGACCCGGAGAATAAACAGCAGACCATGCTGAGCCTCAATAGGAAACAGAGTTTCCTAGTTTCCCACCCAGCCATGTAATACAGCCACATGCATCTGTCTCTTATTTCAATGTTAGTTCCATGGCAGATTTTTATTTAATTTTTGTTATGTGTTGTAGATCTGGTTTTCCATTTTTCTTTAATCAGTTTTGTGACCACTAGAAGTATTGCCACCATTGGGGAGGTGTGACCAGGAGGTGACAAAAGTCCTGACCTCTCCTGATCTCAGGTGGTGCCCTTGGGACTGGCTGGAGCTGTTCTCCAACTGCTGATTGGGCCTGTGTTCATGATAGCGAATCTCAACTTTGAGAACCAATAAGGATTTTGCTTCTGAAGTGAGATTTTTGAAGAGGGAAGACTCAGGCCAGGGACCTAAGCAGGGAGTGTGGTTCATCTCTCTTCTCTGCCTGGTCCATCCAAGCTGTTTGAGTCCCCTCCCCATTACCTCACAAAATCTTCCTATATCACCGTTTTCCACTCATTCCAGGCCACCACAGTCTCTTACTTGAATGACAGCTTCTTTAAAAACCCATCCCTTAATCTGTCCTTCAGGCCAGTCCTCTCATTATTCACCCATCCATCTATTGATCCATCTCATCATTTATCCATTCATCCATCAATGTATCTTAGTATCTGTCCTTCTTTGTTCCATGCCTTGTACCATCCATCCATCTACTTATCCATCCATTAATTCATTCATTCTTCCACTTATCAGCTATCCATTCATCTTTCCAATCATTTATTCATCCATATGTCGATCTATTAATCCATCCTCTTAATATCTATTTTCCTTTTCTCCATCCCTTTTACCATCCATCAATTCATCCATCCTATACAGTTATCCTTTCATATTCTCATCCATTCATCTATTGACCCATCTATCCATCCATCTTAATATCTATCTTTTCTCTATCCCTTCTACTATCTTTCCATCCATCCATCCACCCATCAGTTCATTCATCCTTCCACTTACCTAGCCATTCATCTTAATATCTATTTTTCTTTCCCCCATCCCGTCCACATTCACCCATCCAACCCCATCCTTTCATTCATCAATCTACCATTCATTTTCTATCAGTCACCCCTCTATCTATACACCTGTCCATTTAATTTTTCATCCTTCCATCCATCCATTCATTCCATAATCTATCCATTTATCTTTATATCCATCCATCCATTAATTCAGGCTGCCATCCATTTATTCATCCACCTATCAATATAATCATCAACTTATTTTTCCTTTTATACACTTATCCATCATCCATCCATCCATCCATCCATCCATCCATCTATCCATCCATCCATCTATCGCTTCATCCACTTATCTATCCTCTGCTCACCCTGTCTGGCTTTAAAATTTCATCAAGTATCAGATATGAGTATCTGGAGATGTGCTGGAAGAAGACAGGTCCCAGGGAGCTAGCCCTGAGGTTTGGTAGCCTGGCCCTGCTCCTTTCAGTTTCTTCTTGCTCTCTTTGCCTTTCTGTTGATAGTGGTGACCTGAAGCAGCCTCCTGCCTTTGCCATGTCTTCTGCTATGAAATTCCTGCCATAATGGATTATAACCTTCTGCAGCCAGAAGTCAAACAATATCCCTTTCTCTCTTAAACTGTGTCTGAGTGTTATCTTCCAATAGTAAAAAGGAAAGTAACTACAAAGGCTGTGAGATATGGCATGCTGTGGTGGTGAGATATGGGAGGTGGCTGTGTGAGCTGGGTGTGGCAAAGGGGTGTGTCATTTTGGTTTATGAGATATACTCCTGGTTTTGTTCCCAGGAGCTATTTTGTTATGCATATAAGGGCGGTCCTGATTAGCTGATGTTTGAATCTGGGCGGGGACATATCCATAGGGAAGCAACTCTGTGGTGGAGGTGGTGGCTTATTTGATTGGCTGGATTTAGTCATGTCAATAGTGGGCTTATGGTGGTGTGGTGGGAAAGGAGGGGCTGCTTCAGGACATTTTCTTTTCTTTTTTTTTATACATTTTTTATTATTATTTCAGCTCATACAAACTTAATAGGTACACCAGTTCCCTCCCCCCTCCCCCCCCCCCCGAACCCCCTGCTCCCCCTCCCCTCACCCCTCCCTCCCCATCCCCCAGTGCCTCTCGCCCCAATTCCCAGAGAGTCTTTTCTTGTGCATGCCTGACTCTCCTCTGGGCCCTCCTCTCCGATGACATACAAGGACCCAGTGGCATTTCCCTGAACCCTTTCCCGTGTTCCACTTAAGCATAGGAAGACTACTGTGGCTGCCAATCCCTTGCCTCCAAGGATCTTGCTGCCTTTAGCAGATGCTAGACTTTGTGAGGTCAATAGTGTGCTGGACATTGCGCAGGGCATGCAAAGTCCAATTGTGATTGCTTCGGCCCTAACTTGTGTGGAGTATCTTGCAAATCATCCCATCCTTTTGCTCTTACACTCTTACCGCCCCCTCTTCCGCGAATTTCCCTGAGCTTCAGGATGGGGAGAGATTAGTCTGGCCTAGTTCTAGGTGGTTGATATAGAGTCTCTGAAGTTCCGGATTGTGGTTTGTTGATTTTCTTTTGCAGTTTTGCTGCTCCTGCAATGTCCTTCACTCTATCCTGCTGGGCACTGTATGTCACACCCTGGCCAGAGACAAAAAGCTGTTAAACTGGAGTCTTATTAAAACTTTTTTTTTTCATTATTTATTCAGTTGTGTGTGTGTGTGTGTGTGCATGTAGAACCACGGACAAATTCGGGAACCACCATGGACCGCCTCCACCTCCTCGTTTACTCTGCCCCGGGATTCACAGGCTCCGCCCTACCAGGACCCGAAACGCAGGCTGCCCCTGCTTCCGCCCGGCATCTATACGTGGGGTCTAGGATCCGAACTCAGGACCTTCTGCCTGTAAGGCAGAGGCTTAACCCCTGAGCCACCTCTCCAGTCCCTGGAGTCTTATTATAAGAGCACATTCAAGGGTAGATGTAATAAAAGTAGGAAACCTCAGTGAGGGAGGGGTCAATCACCCATTTGCAAAATGGTTACTTTTTATCTGCCAGACTATATGCCCTCCCCTTCTGGTGAGATCATACCCTCTTAGTTGTAAATGATCAGGAACGAATGTCTGTGAACTTAACCAGGTGTCACATTACTTACTTGCAGTCCTTGATGGAGGCTTATTTTCTCTACTGTAACATGGTCACTTCTCTCCTTGTTTCTGGTGTGGCCCTCCAACCCCATCCCTCCTGTTCATAATCCTTGCAATTACTGTAGGTAATGCATAGATTTACCTGAGTAAAGGTGGGCTGGGTGGGTTTGGTACTAGGAGCCACTTATTAGGGAGTACATACAGCACTTAATTTTCTGGGTTTGGGATACTTCACTTAATATAATTGTTTCTAATGACATCCATTTCCCAGCAAATTCCAGTAATTCATCATTTTTGATGGCTGAGTAGTACTCCATTGTATAGATGTACCACTTTTCCTTATCCACTCATCAACTGTTGGACATTTGGGTTGATTCCATGACTTTGCTATTGTAAACAGTGCTGCTATGAACATGGTCGTGCTTGTGCTATCGAGGTGAACCTCTGCTGTATGGGGGGTTATTCCCAAAAGTGGAATAGCAGGGTCATATGGCATTTCAATCTTTAATTTCTTTAAGAATCTCCAGATGGCTCGCCAGAGTGGCTGTATGAGCCTGCATTCCCACCAGCAATGTAGGAGAGTTCCCCTCTCTCCACATCCTCTCCAACATTTGTTGTTGTTTGTATTGTGGATTTTTGCCATCCTGACCGGGGTGAGATGATATCTCAGGGAAGTTTTGGTTTGCATTTCCCTGATGGCTAAAGAAGTGAAACATTTTTTAAGATATTTGTTAGACATTTAAATTTCATCCCTGGTAAAATTTCTTTTAAGTTCCAGGGCCCATTTTTTAATTGGGCCTTGGTTTCCTTGGTGTTTAGTTTTCTAAGTTCTTTGTGCACTCTGGACAGTAGAGCTCTATCAGATATGTGGTTAGTGAAGATTTTCTCCCATTCTGTGGGTTGCCTTTGAGCTCGTGTTACAATCTCTTTATCTGAACAGAAGCTCTTTAATTTCACAAGATCCCAACTGTTGAGAGTTGGTAGCAGTGACTGTGCCATTGGATGTCTGTTTAGGAAATGTTGGCTTAGCCCAATCAGCTCGAGGGAGTTCCCTATCCTTTCAACTATGGTTTTTTTATAGTCTCCTTCAGGACATTTTCAAAGAGCATTTCTGGATCAGCACTGTACATGACAGGGGTGTGTGTGTGTGTGTGTGTGTGTGTGTGTGTGTGTGTGTGTGGTGTCCCTGGGGGCTCTAGTTCTCACTCCAGTTTCTTGGTTGGAGGCTTCTTGCTATACCTGTGATCCAGATGTGTTCAGATCTGAAACTTGAGGAAATTTCAAAGTCAGGTGTGGTGGTCAAGGTCTCTAATCCCACATGTAGCAAAACTCTGTGTTGAAAAAGGAAAAAAATAATATTGCCCTTGTCTCCAGCAGCAACTCCACCACAAAAAACAAGCAAACAGAATGAATGAATGAATGAATGAGTGAGTGAATGAATGAATGATGCTTCCATGCTCCAACAGTCGACTTAGTGTGACTGACATTATCTTGATGTGACAGATCATTGGAATTCAGAAAAACTCATACTTGAAATTTTGAATTTTCGTCTTTTTCCAAGTGAGCAATATTCTCTCAAAGTGCTGAGTGGCGGAAGTGGAAGTGGCTGCAGCTCCCACTAAACTATGTGGCCCCAAGAAGGAACAGTAGACATTGTGCAGACTCCATGGGATACTGAGCTTCATGGTTTCCCATCCAGCTATGTGTACTAATGTGCATCTGTCTCTTGTTTCAATGTTCGCTTCCCCTGAGAGTGTCAGTTTGATTTTGTGATTGCTGTGGATGTGGATGTCTGTTTTTTGAGGGTTTTGAGCAGTTCTTCTGACCACCAAAGGTACTGGCACAATTGGGTAGGTGTAAACAGGAGATGTCCAGAAGTCCTGGCCTCTCCTCATCCAAGGTGCCCTTAGGACTGGCTGGGCCTGCGTTCTGGCTGCTGGTTGGTCTGTGTTAATGAAAACTTCCTGAGTTTTTTCCCAAGTGAGGTGCTTGGGGATGGAAGGCTCAGGCCAACGACTAAGCAAAGATGTGGTTCATCTCTCTTCCACCCCGTTAGATCCAAGTCTGTAGACATGGGACAACAGGTTATGAGAGTGTTATACATGTGGCATAAGCACATGGGCATGGTATAAGTTCTAATAAAAACTTATATACAAAGTCAACCACAGGGTGGTCCACACTCCAAAGGAGAATGAATAGTCCCTTATTTATTGGTTAATTGATTGATTGATTGTATTTTTTCATTGGTGGTCGTGGTGATGATGGAGTGTAGGTGATTTGTTTTTGACCCAGAGTCTTGCTATATGCAACAGGGTAGTCTGAAAAAAAAAGTGATTTTTCTGCTTTCACTTTTCCAAGGTCAGGGATTAGAGACATCGCTTATCATGCCTGAGTTTAAACCATCACCTGCACCACAGCTGCTTTGCTTTCTGTGCACATTGGAAGCTGTACAGTGCTTGGGAACGAGTAAACAATGAGTGTTTATATGACTGAATGATGAGCTGGGTCAATGCATGGATTGATTGGGAGATAAATGGATGGTTGGAAGGATGAATGGATGGATAGATGCATGATGATACGGATAAAGTGATGAATTAAACAAAAGATAAATGGGAGGAAGGAAGGATAAATGAATGGATGGATGAAAGTAAAGATAAACAGATGGGTGGGTAGTAGAAGGGATTAGGCAGGAAAAATGATGTTAATATGGAAAGATAAATGGATTGGTGGATATTGTGATATGGATAGTGACATGAACAGAATGGTGAATGGAATGAAGGATAGATGAGTGGATTGAAAGGAAGGAAAGAAGAAAGGATAAATGTGTGTATATATGGGTAGATGGATTGAAAGATAAATGGATGAGGTAGATGGATGGGGTAGATGGAAAGATGGATTTTGCTTCTGAGGTGAGATCACTGGGGGAATGTAGGCTCGAACTTGGAACCTAAACCATAGGTGTAGTTCATTTCTCTTCTCCATCAGCATGTCCAAGCCTGTTTGAGTCCTTTCTCCAGTAACTCACAAAAGCACTTGGCTATCACCATATTTCATTCATTCCTGACCACCACATTCTCTTACTTAGATAAGAGCTTAAAATTCCATCCATTCATCTGTCTTTCCCATCGTTCCTCTCACTGTTCATCTCATTGAATAACCCATTGTTTGATTCATCAGTGGACCGGGCATTGTGTCTCTATGCACACTCCCAAGATCCCAGCATTCAGTTTCTGGATGGTCCCTTGGTGGTTGTGTCCAGTGTTGTTAGAAATCACTGGCTAGGGAGTCTCCTCTCCAGCCAGTTCTGTGTTTCTGGGAGAGGTCACGTGATGTCCCTCTTGGTTTGTTCCCCAGAAGAGTAGAAAACAGCACCCTCATTCCATAGCAAGATTGGTCATGCCATGTCTTGATTAGCAGTGGCTTGGATTCTGAAAGGCCTCACTCAGTATCAACTTTAGAGCTAGGGTCTCTCTGGATGCCCAAGGGGCTGTTTGATGTGGCCTGCCTGTTCTCTGCTTCTAGGGGTGTAGAGACTTGCGCAGCCAGGCCACATGTCTAGGACACACCACTTCTGGGTCAACTTCTCCTGTCACTTCACAAGAACCACAGACAAAACTTCCCACCTTGACTCTGCCTGCCAGGTTTTCTGTAGCTTTGGTAAGATTCTTGATGACAACTCCCTACCAGAGACCAGAAATGATGCTTGACCCCCGTATCTCTCCTGTGTCTAAGACACACAGTGTATGTGCTCTCCTGTGTGAACCACAAACAACATGCTAAGAACACGAACAAGATATCTACTTACATATCAGCTACATTGAAAGTACAGATTATGTTCTTCTTCAAAAAGAGCTAAATAAATAAGGGGGAGAGTGATTGAGGAAGACATCCCATGTCAACCGTAGCTTCTGTTTGCACATGTACACACAGCTATGATCAGGCAAGAAGATGCATAGAGTCTGGGATGCACAGTGTTTCTGGGGTCTTCTGACCCAAGTGTGACAAGGTGAGAGGAGGACTCAGAGGTCACCATCCTGGGGAGTCTCTGAGAGTTGGTGGCAGATCTCTGCATTCAGTACCTAACCCTGAGCATCAGCCTCAGGCCAAAGTTCAGGCGGCTCAGGTCAGAGTCCAGGAGGAAAGGCTGTCAGGGTGACCGATGATAGAGAAGGCCCAGGTGGGCTTGGGAAATACCCAGGAGTGCAAAGTTCCAGAGGACAGATCACGCGGGGTTGGGGGAAAGCTCACCCAGAGCTGGGGCCACCTGTCTGGAGGGACAGTGACATGGAGGTGAGGCCCCTGGCGCTTTTGTAGGCACCAATGCTGGCTGCAGGACTCAAAAGTGGGGGCCGAGGACCCTTCCCACTGATTCACATTCAAGAGCCTCACAGAGCAAGAAAGGAAAGGATGGAAAACTCATTTCTAGCAGAGAGATGGGATAGCCAGGGGGTTTGTGAGAGGGTGTCAGTCAGATCCTCTTGGGTCCTGGTCTCATCCATGAGCATGGCTCCCGTCTTGGCAGCCCTCAGACTTGAGGACAGAGCCGAACCTCTCCAGAAGCCCTGCCTTGCTGGCTGGCTGGCTGGCTGGCTGGGTAGGGTGCCACCTCTGAGTACTCCAACCTCTGGAGCCCCCTGCAATATTCTGGCTGTTCTTTGCTTCCTGTTTCAGATCAGTGTGTACCCCAGTTGTCTAGACCACCTTGAACTGAGTTGGGCTCATGATTCCACCCCTGGTGCCTGCAGAATGCTGCCCGCCTCGCATGCATCACAGCCATACAGAAGGAAGGGCGGTCACTCCTGCATGCTGTCTGTGTGCAGGCGCTGTGCTGAGTCCTTCCCACTGGGTTTTTTCTTTAATTGTCACCGGGTCTCCATTTGCCTGTAGTGAGCTTGCCGGAAGGGACAGAGCTGGTTAGACGAGGGAGGGGGATTTCAACCGCTGCTCCCTTCCTAACTCTCCCCACTGACTCCCCAGTAGCGCAGGGCGCACTCGGGGTGATGTGAAGGGTTAGGCAGTAAATACTGCGGGCTTTGTGGGATGCGCTGCCTGAGGCAGCCCCATAACTCTGAGCTGTTGGGCTGAAGCGCTGCTCAGTGCAGTGCAAGGATGCTTTATTTATAAACTCCGGTGGCCGTGGGATTTGGTATATTGGCCTTTGTTTATGGCCTCTGTGCCTGCTGTTGAGCCAAAGATACCAATGAGTGGGATTCCTGAAACATGAAAAACCACATCTTAGACTCTGGGAGACTGGATATTTGTTGAGTGGCTGCATGAATGAACTGCTGATCTAGATGTGTAACGGAGCGTCTGGAGGCTAGATGAACCCGACAGTAGCTGCGATGAATGTTCCCTGGATGTCCTCCCAGAAGCCTCTGGGAGTCCTCAGGTCGCTGCCCCGTACTCAGGACAGATGTGGCCCTAGACAGAGAGGGCCACAGATAGACGGAGGTCCTAGGAAATCAGGCACGGCTCCTGGTGGCATGCCGCTTCCCGTGTTCAGGGGTCTTGCAAGAGCGAGGTGGTCATTTAATGGGCCTTCCCAAGTAGACTGGGCGCTGTCTCTGGTCAGTGGAAGGACCATGTTGAGCATACAGGGGTTAGCGTGGTCACTTCCAAAAGTGGCAAGCCTTTGTCCAACTGCTTAAATCACAGCTCACCCTTGGGGACTTTGGGCACACAGGTAAACCTCCCAGATGTGAAATCTATACAATGAACCACCCTACCTTGACCCACAGAGACTCCCTAGTTCTGCTGCTGGATTCTTCTCAGGCAGGAGTAACTCGGAGCTCCGTGGGCGCTTCAAGTCAGAGCCCGGTTAATGCCGTCTATAAAGAGCCTTATTACACTGGAACGTACAGTATTATATTCTCTACTGCACACAGCTACGTGCGCAGACTGCTCCCTATGTCCCAGGGCCAATCAATTAGATTTAGATCACAGGGGAAGTAATGCGGCCCCGTGCGTGAATACCTGTCGGCTGCCGTGCACTGAGATGTCTTGATTTAGGCAGCTAAATGGCCAAGCGAAGAGGCCAGGAGGGCGCGGGCTGGCACGGAAAAGTCTTATAACCTGGGCCAGCCCGCCTCACCTCTAGCAAGTCGGCTAATGGACAGCTTGGAGCCCACGTCACGCTTGTTTCTAGAACCCAAATCATCTCTAGCGACCACCATCGATCCCAGGTGATGAGCATGTTTTGGCTCAAGTTTTCCAACTCGGGGGGCCCTCCTATTTTTCAAGTGCCTCTGTGGAGTGAGAGACCTAGATCACCAAGGTAAAGGTGACACCAGCCCTGGGTAGCGAGTGGAGGAGGACTGTGGGCACCAGGCAGCTCATCTGACTAGGAGCACAGAGACCTCCAGAGAAGAGGGGCGACAGCTGTAGGGGTGACTGGGGGTGCAGCTTCCCACTGGACGTTGACTCAGCTGACCTGGGATCCGTAGAGTCCTGGCAGATTCCCAGGTAACTGTGATGTTGGTCACGGACTCCCAAGGATGTTTTCCCCCCAGAATCCTCCGGGCCCTTGGCTTTAGAGCTGACGGCAGGCATCTCAGTAGTGTGGGTGTCAGCTCTGAGGAGGTGGCCTCCCCTGGGCTGGGGCTTCACAGTAAAATGGCTGAACATACAAAGGGAGGGAGAATGGAGAGGTGAGAAAGTTCGAGAAAGAATCTAATAAGATTCCTCCACCTGCTCCAAAGCCAGGAGATATGGGGGAAGGGGAAGGAAGAAGAGAGGAGCAAAGACACTTGAGGACCGAGAGTGTGGACAAGTCAGAGTAGAGATTCTTCACAGAGAATTAGTGTGGGCCAGTTGACAAAGATGACCCACCCCACAGCTTGGAGTCCACCCCACAGCCTGGTGTCCTGCCTCTCTTGTCGCTGCTCAGGTAAACACAATGGAGGCATCGGGCTTCCCTGAATCAGAGTTCCATGATGATCCGGTGATTTTTTTCCCCCTTTTTGCTACAGCTGCCAGGATGCATAGAATCATACAAACTAGGGTCTCTAATACTAGTTCCCTAAGCCCGGGCTCTTTGGAGCTTCTTGTCCAATTCCTCTCCTCCCTCCCCCGCACCTCCTCCTAAGCAATATTCTTGATTTTTCTCTTACTAGTTCACAGCCTTTCCGTTTATGTGTCGTTTATCGTAAACCACCTCAAATCCTTTTTGGAAGCAGGCAGGGTATAAATTATAAATAGATTTAATTTAAAAAACTCAATAGGGCTGTTTCTCTGTAGGACTTCTAGCTTTGCTGACGTTTTCTTCATTATCACAAAGAGGGGGAGGGGCGGAGCAGCCGGCCAGGGCTTAACTCTTCGGGTTCCGGGGCTTGGTTGGATGGAAGACTCTGGAAATATCTCCAGAGTGCCTTGCTTTGTACCCTGTTCCTCCCGACTGGGCACAGATGCCCCAAGCTGGCTGCAGGCTGACCCCGCTGCCTTAAGGTGTAAAAACCCTACATGAGGGAGGGTAGCTAGGAGTAGTGTGTGGGTCTGCTCTGGGGTCTGGCTGCTTCCAGGATCCCCAGAGAGAGTGCCTTTCACTCCTAGTCACTGGACTATTAATGTAGACCCTCAGGCTGTGTTAGCTGAGGGGAGGAGGGGGTCGCAAGACACTTGTGCAGAGAGACAGCCGTGGTCTGACTCTACTGAGGGGAGGGGATGTGAACAGCCACTGTGTAGACTGTGAGCCCCCAGTGATGTCAGGGTCTGTGTGACCTCAGGTGTGACCTCTTTGAGCTTCTGCCTTCTTATCTGTAAGGACTTAATAACGGTAGCCCTTGCTATTTCAAATAGAAAGGGTAGTGGCTTGAAATCTCTCTCTCTCTCTCTTTCCCTCTCCCTCTCCGTCTCTCTCTCTCTTTCTCCCTCTCCAGCTCTCTCTTTCTCTCTCTGTTTTTTTTTTTTTTTTTGACACATGGTGTCACATAGCGCAGGCTGGCTCATTCTCCCTGTGTAGCGAGGGATGCTCTTGAATTTCTGACTCTCCTTCCTCCTTCTCTGGAGATGCTCAGCATGCACACTCCCATCTATGTTGGAGCTCTGCACTTTCTCATTTTGCAGGGGCATAGCCCCCTTCCCACCAGCTGGGTCACTTTTGAGGTTTCTCACTTCCTTGCCACTGGCCTCTCCCATGAAGCCTCTGTGCAAATGGGGACAAAGCCACAGGCTGACCAGTCCTTCCTTGCTTCCCAAGTGTGTGCCAAGCACTCTCTTTGCTCTCCATGCTAGTGGGTATGGTGATGTTATGAAGACCACCGCACACGGAACATAGGAAAATGAATGTGCGGAAACTATTTAGAAATCAAAAAGCGCATGAAGGAAATGAAAGACTGAGGGATGAGGGCAGTAGGTTCCCAGTGCTCCCTCCCTCCCTCCCTTCCTCCTTTCCTCCCTCTCTCCCTCCTTTCCTTCCTCTTTTATTCCCTTCCCCTCTTCTTCCTTTCTTCCCTCCTGCTCTCTCTCTCTCTCTCTCTCTCTCCTCACTTTTCTTTCAGTGTGGGCTTTGGGATGTTACCTTAGGCCACACAACATCTTTGAAATCACCGCACTAGAAGGTGAGCAAGAACATTTCTTTCACTCCTGCTGTGTGCGGCGGGGCAGCAACTCCATAGTTCTCAGATCAGTGCATCTGGCGCCACATCGCCTCCACACTCATCTGCCTGCTATAGCTGTCAATCCTGTCTGTCTACCTCCACTGTCATCTGCCTGCTATACCTGTCAATCACCTGTGTGTCTCTTTCCACTGTCATCTGCCTGCTATACCTGTCAATCACTTATCCTGTCTACCTGGCTATCTATCAATAATTTTCCATCTATCCATCAGTTATCTATCAATCGATCAATCAATCAATCATCTATCTATCATCATATATCTACTTATCAATTACCTATTATTTTTCTCTCTCCATATATATGTGTGTGTCTGTGTATGTTATCTATTTTATCTACTAGCTATCTAGCAATAATTTGCCATCTATCTACCAATTATCATCTATCTTTCTGTCTATTGTCTATCAACTATCTATTTATCGATCATCTATTATCTATCTTTCATCAATCATCTGTCGTATAATCTATCTGGATATCTATCAATAATTTATCACATCTATCTATCTATCTATCTATCTATCTATCTATCTATCTATCTATCTATCTATCATCTATCTACCTACCTATCTATCATCCATCTGTCCACCCAGTCAACCAGGCACCTGCAATGGAAACAAGACTCCTCCCAGTTCCCCGACTTCTCATTTTCTGTGCCTCCTCCCCAGCAATCAATTATAAGTACTTTCCTTATCAATAACAACATGTCTCCTACTCCCATTTTTACTACCTGCTCCTTATAAGTGAATATGTGATTGTTCGTTGAACCAATTTCCCACGGGACACTCTCCATTTCTGGCGCATGTGAAGGATTCAGTCATGCTCTGTCCCTTAATGTTCCCCAGGAGCAGCTACAATGATTTTCTCCAGATCTCCTGAAGCCGCAGATGCTGGGTCACAGAGCACGTGTCTTAAACAGAGTGTTCTAATATTCAGAAACCATTTAGGATGGCTCCACATGCTGCTGGTCATTTCTGCAGATGAAGAGTGACCCTCTTGAGGAAACTTTATTCCTTGAATTCTGTTCTGGGGTGGGGTGGTGGGGGGCAGCTGCCTGGATAGTGGTCCTTGTGTCCCCAAGAGAGCACATAAGGAAGGCTGTGCTTCCACCCTGTGGGTGGTGGATGCCGGAGAGGGTCTCCATCTGGCCCTCCCTTCGACATGTGGCCTCTGGGTTCAGATCTCTACTTGCTGGGCCTCTGGAATCTGGATCTGCTGTAGTTTAGAAGTCAGGAAACAAGGACTCATAACCATGAACTTCCTGAGTTCAAATCTCGCCTTTCCTGCTGGCCGTGAGGTCTAGGAACCTAGCTGACACTGTCTGCTCTTCAGAGAGCTTACCATGTCTGCGCAGTCTAGCAATGTCGGGAGCTCCTCAGGCTGCCTGGTGGGACCTGTACCAGTTTGGCACATTGCTCACTTCTGGGTGTTTTGTTCCATGTGTACCTGTCCCAAAGCCAAGAGAAAGTTTTGGTGGGACCAGAAAATAGACATATGGTATCTTTCCTCTCTGAAGGACGCATGGAATGAGGTGCTTGGGCCTTTGGGTTCATGGTCAGGAATTAGGTGCTGGGTGAATGGATGGAGGAGAAATGGTCAGAGTCTGTGGGTCAAGTACCCTCCATTTGACGCACATCTGTAGATGTAGCCTAGGAAAGCCTGGATACATCTCCCAGACATTCTAGCACAGAAAGAAGGTGTGAGAGGTTTGAATCTGTGTGTGTGTGGGGAGGGCTCCTTAGTACATAAAGATACTGGTCGGAATGGTGGAGCCAAGAGACTATGGTTCTGGGGGGCAGCCACAGAACAGCTGGGGTCACATCTGCTCCGCCTGGCTTGCTAGACAAAGGCCGTGGCCAGGATCGATTGGTCTGTGGGGACTGTGGTGTTTATGCGGATGTAGAGTGGCATGGGAAGATGTCTGTGGACCATCAGGGCTTTTTGAGGTGGGGGGACAGAGCCAAGAGGGACTACATGGAACACGTATGTGCGCCATGTGTGCCAGACCTGCCAGGCCTGTCTGAAGCTGCCGAACTCCTAGAACTGGATGGACAGTGATGGTCCAGCTGTGACGTGGGGCTGCAGTCTGGATGTCCTATGTGGGGATCGCCGTGTGTGACTCTCAGTGGGTCCCTCCCGGGTGGTCACCATCACATCTACTTCTCCTGGTTCCTCCCAAAGACATCACCCGATGCATATACTCATGGCAGGCGTATGTGAGTAAAAAAAAAAAAAAATGAGTGGATGAATGAATGAATGACCGAATGACTGACTGAATGATGCCATTGTCGGCGTGAGCAGCTGCTGGTCACACAGTGCTGCCTAGAACATTAACTGTATGCTACGTGGAGGACACATTCCCCCTTGCACCTGGGTCTTAGGACAGCTGACCTCTGAGCTGCAAAGTCTTCGGGAGAGGAGCATGTAAAGCAAGGTTTTTGTATTATTGGCAGCGCTGGGTCTGTTGAGATTTGTCTCAGCCGTTGGTAGAAACTCATCCACACTTAGATCTGCAACAACTGCCAAGTTGTAGCATCTCACATGGGTTTCCCGTGGGGCTTTGGGGTAGGCAAGGAACCAGGAGACACGGGGGAAGGATAGGAGGTTCTGGGGCCCCACTGCTGGCCCCATAGAGCTAGCTCTAGGTTCCTTCCCATCTCCTGCCCCGTCCTCATAAGCTCTGACTCCCCCCAGCTCCAGCACCGTGACAAACCCCAGCACTTTCTGAAAGTGGGGGAGAAAAGTCAAGGGGCAGGGGACTCTGCCTAGAGAGAGTCAAAGATTCCCCGCCCCCCCAGTTTGGAACACACGGCAGTGGTCAGATCCCCAGTTACTAGCCAGGGGTCTAGAGCTAATTAACGGAAGGCTGTCTGGGAGGAGCTGGCCCCGGGGGAGCTAGTGAACCCTGAGGTGAGAGCTGGGCAGCGTGCTGCCGCCACAGGCACCCACGTCACCGCACAGCCTCGGGGCCCTCTGCCCCCTTGCGGGACCCTTTCTTCCCCTTCCCTCCCACCATCGTGAGCATTTAACGTGCCCTCTGCTCCTTCTCGCCTGGCACGTCATCGGCTTCCTGAGGGGATCGATTGTGTTTTAAACTTATTGTTTGCACACTGACTTGGGTGGGGGAGCTCGGGCAGGCGTGGGCGAGGGAGGCAGCACAGGTCGCTGGATACTGTCTCCTACTAACTTGGTGGCTCGGAGCCAGCCTCCAGGCCTGACTTTCACGGGGTGGGGAGTGGGGTAGTTCTGTTCCCCAGCTATCTGACCGTGTTCATCTTGAGGGTCCCCAGTCCCCTGTACTGGCTCCTGGCTTGCTCCTTCCAGATGTTGGCTGAGTGACAGAGACATGTAGGACCCTCAGCACCTGGTCTGACTGGATTCTGGATGGACCACAGAGCCACTGCTGTCTAGCTGCTTATCTTCCCAGCCATCTCTCAAGTTGCTCCCAGATTCCTAAGCATTGACACTTCTTGGGTGACTTTTAAAACTGCTCCGTGATTATGAAGGGACATCCGGGAATACCCCATGGTATCCTTTCTTCTTCCTAACCCACAAGTACCTCTCTCTTCCCCAGCCAGGGAAGCCAGGCAAAAGTTGAGGGATGCTTGGGGTCACTTCTGTCCCTCTATGTGGTGTCTGGCCTTGGAAACCTGTGTTGATGAATGCATGATGGAAGCATGAAGGTCTATGGGTAGAGGAAGGAGTGTGCATGTACGATCAATGAGTGGATGAATTGGAGAAGCTCTGGTCTTCTCTGTGGTGCGTATGCTCTTGGAGAAGTACCCACAGCCAGTCTTCTACCAGAGAGGTGCAGGTGTCAACTAAAACATGGCTACAAAGTGGAGCCCCCATAGTGTTACCTAAAACATGATTACGAGGTGGAGAGCCATAGGGGTTGTCTAAGACATGGTTCCAAGGTGGCCAGGGGGGTGTGCCTCCTGTGGGCAACAGTTTAGACAAGAGGAGCAATGGCAAAGTTAAGGAGTTGTCTTTTTGGACAGCACTTAACTCTGCCAACATGCAGGCCAGGGCATGATGTATTTGCCTGGTATGCCAGAGGTCTGGGGAAAAAAACAACAACAAATCTGTGCTGTCCTTGCCTGTTTCCTGGAGGAATACAGGCAGTATAGTTTCCTCCAGCAGAACCACAGGATCTGTTTCTCAGAAGGGATTCTTGGTGGGTTGGGGGGATTATCTTCCTGGGGTGACTGATAAAAGCAGAAGGAATGTCCTTTGGACACAGTCCCACTGACTTAACACCCCTGCCGTCCATTTCAGTCTCACCGTGGTCCGCAGCAGGTCCACAGAAGACGGCTTTGTCTAGCAGGGGCTTCTCCTTGGGGTGGGGGCAGCCTTGGTGTTCACAGGAGTGAGAGTGATGTCATGGTTGCCCTCCTGCCTGCTCTCTGGAGCAGGACAAGCGTGAAGAGCGGTCTGTTTGGATCGTCTCTTCTGCTTCAGAGAGCCCCCTCGCCGGCCTTCATCTTTCTTCCCTAAGAGCTTGCGGAGGGTTAATCCGGAAGGTCGCTTGAAGATGAAGCCATTATCACTGCTTAAAGGTTAACGCGTTTCTGCCAGCAGCGTGTGAGTGGAAATTTCAAGTACTTTTCCTTTCCACTGGGCCTGGCGACGTCTCCCGAGCGGCTTCAGGAAAATGAGCCCCTGGAATCCAAGCCCAGGAGCCCCTGGCAGGAGGAAGAAGGCAGCAGGGGGAGAAGAGGGGGAAAGAGCTGGGAGTTGTCGATGGAATCAGAGCGCTCCCTCCAGATCTCAGGGTAGCCATGTGTGGCCAGCTGCAAATCTTCTACACCCCTCTCCTGTGGTCTGAACCCCACCAGTGCCAGTGTGGGGTTGCTTTAGACCCAGACTCTTTTTTTTTTTTTTAAGGGAAAAAGGGGTTTATTTTCTCTTATGATTATTTTTTTTATTAAAAATTTAATTATACATTTTAAAATTTTTTACCAGTTCCCTACCTCCCCCCTCCTCCCCCTCCCCTTCCCCCAGTGCCTCCCCCCCAATTCCCAGAGAGTCCTTTATTGTGTACGCCTAACTCTCCACTGGGTCCTCCTCTCCGATGACATATAAGGACCCAGTGGCATTTCCATAAGCCCTTTCTCTTGTTCCCCTTAAGCATAAGATCACTACTATGGCTGTCAATCCCTTGCCTCCAGGGGTCTCGGTGCCCTTAACAGATGCTAGACTTTATGAGGGCAACAGTGCGCTGGACATTGCGCAGGGCATGCAAAGTCCCATTATGATTGCTTTGGCCCCAACTATTGTTGAGAATCTTGCAAATTGTTGCTCCTCCCATCCTTTTGCTCTTACAATCTTACCGCCCCCTCTTCCGCAAATGTCCCTGAGCTCCAGGATGGGGAGAGATTAGGCTGTCCTAGTTCTATGTGATTGATATAGAGTCTCTGAAGTTCTAGACCCAGACTCTTGGGCATCTTCTCCTTCCCTGTCCACCAGCACGGCACACTTTCTTTTAGACAAGGGATCAGTAAGTAGTGCCTCACTGGCTATGTCTGATCTGTACCTGCTTTTGTTAACAAAGTTTTATTAGTACACCAACATGGCTGGAGCCATTCGTCAGAGAGTTGGCTTGGAGGAGGTAGACACACATACTGCTAAAGTGCACGCATGCGTGTGCGCGTGTGTGCGCACGCGTGTGTGTGTGTATTGTGTGGTCATCACTGCAGTCCAAGTGCACACCCCAGAGAGACGAGGCTAGAGACTTATTGGCCTGTCCACTTATTTCCCTTTCTTGTTTACGAACAGAATGTACATAGAAGTTGAACACTCAAGTTCCCCAGCTTTCCTTGAAGCTAGATGTCATATGGAGATTTCAAACTGCACTGTCAAGGGAAAGGGACAAGCCCACTCCTTGTCACTGATTACTTTCCTGGGATGCAGATGCAATGCTAGGGACTGAAGCAGCCCTTTGGCATCTCGATTGGAAGCTAATGTGAATGGAAAAGACTGGGATCTCTAGAGACTCTAGAGACGTCACTCTAGCCCATGAAGAGAGAGACCTATGGGAGAGAGCAATGGAGTTCTATGTTGCTAAGGCTAAGAGATTATTTGGGGTCTCTGGTGAAGCATACCCCCTTCCTCCCTCACCCCCAAGGCTCTCTATGGCTTATTTCAGTTGTTTACAAATCAGTAATGTTGCCCCAGGTCCCACCACTTGGGAATTCTGGGCCTTTCTGCCCCCCCATCCCAAGCAGGCCCCCTCATCGTTCCTACGATACCAGCTCCTCACTGTGGCTGGGATGGAAGGCAGACAAACAGGAAGGTTGCTGTGGCTATTCAGTGAGGTGAAAGGAAGACCCCCCTAGTCCTGACTTCATCTTGTCTCCTCCCAATCCAGAATGGAGCAATCTGAGGGGCATCAGGGCCACCCCACGAGGGGCTTCTGGGAACAAGGGATACAGATGGACCCACCACGATGCTGGTCCCCAGACTTTTCTGCTGGAGGAGATGGCACAGGGTGGGATCTCAGCCTCCCTTCCACCCCAGCTCCACGCTCTACCAGCAAGGGCCTGCGGGTGAAGCCCCTTGAATGCAATCAGCCGTAATAACTTAATAAGCTGAAGTTGGGGCTCCTTCAGGCAGCCCAGCGCCTTCACCCCAGCAGTCTGGCTCATTTGAGCAGCCGTCCTCCCCACGCCAATTAGCTCCCACTCTCGGGGACACGGCTCCGAGGCTGCTCTCTCGCTCGCTCGCTCGCCTGCTGACAGCACAGGACGTGCTTCAGGCGCCCTGGCTCTCATTCCAAGCACGTCCCAGCTCAGACCCCCGAGTACAAAACGTTAGGGGCTCGGCTCCAGCCACGCACGGACACGAGCATTCACAGGCACCTGAGTAACAGGAGAAGGTGCCCGCTGGGTGGTGAGGGTGTGGGTGAACTAGCGAGAAGGGCTGTGCTCCAGGGAGGGGGGTTCAATATGCAATACTTCATGTTGGATTAAGTGTACAGCAGAGCTGAAAACTGAGGCTGCAGCTAGAAAACAGACGTGCAGATGTCTTCGTGGGTGACCTCCAAGTTTCCATGGGCCCCAAACCCCTCGCTCATAATTCAAACTAGTTGGCTTGGAAAAAGGGATGTGGCGGTTGGAATTCCATGATCCATCTGCGGCTCTCTCTCATGGTCCCGCTTTGGAGCCAGCAATGCTGACATGCTTTCCTAATGGGGTAGAGGCCCAGGTTTCCATTCGGCTGGGCAGAGAACCATGGCTGAGCTCATGTTCCCAGGAGTCGCATCCATCCAGGGAGGGGGAGAAGGAAGGAGGGAAGGAGGAACTGGCATAGTGGTGACAACGGTGGGGACCAGGGTCTTCATTTTTATGTGCATGTGAGTTTTCATATATGTGAGTGTGAGAGCAGGCACATGTGTGTGGAGGTGCATGTGTGTGTACACATGTGGAGGCTGGTGATCAGACCTAGGCATCATAGAAACAAGGGCCATTTCTTTTGAGACAGGGTCTCTCGCAAGCCTGGAGCGGCCACTCAGGCTGAACTGGCCGCTCTGTAAGCTCCTGGGATCCTCACGCCTCCTCTTTCTCTAGAGCCATGGCATCTGTATTTGCAGCATGAGTACCAGGCAGAGTATTAGATTCAGGCCCTCATGCTGGACAGGAGAGAAGTTTCCCTTCAGGGGCTCCCATCCTGCTCTCTTCTTGCATCGTTTCCCCTCTTGTCTCTTTGCCTCCTGCTCTTGCCCATCAAGGAGCCAGCTCACCAGGCTAGAGGACCTCTTGGTCTCTCTTCCTACAGCTGCGGTGAAACATTCTCTTTGCCTTGGTGCTTATAGCTGCCACAGACTCAGAGGCCAGAAGTTGGAAGTCGGCCTGTCTGCTGGTATCCTCCCTCACTCCCCAGGGGTCTCGTGGAAGCACCATTCTGAACAGCCTAGCATCTCGTGGCTTCAGATGGCCCTTGGCCCATGTCTGCCTGCCTCTACCATCTACTCTCTGCCTCTGCCTTCTCCCCTGTCTCCCCTTTTCTATGTCATTAAGTTTGGGGCCCACTGGGCCTCCAGGGTGGTCTCATCTCAAGACTATACTATCAGCAAACATACCCTCTTCCCATCAGAAGCACAAGCACAGGTCTCTGAGAGACAGGCCAGTTGGAGGCTGCCGTTTGTTCCACCATTTCCTGTGCTCAGCTGTGTTCCAGGCATCTGGGAGTGCATTTCATGTGCTTGGTGAGTGCATGAGTCCAATGCTTACTTCAGTGACTCCTAGTTCCAATTAACATCTCCCTTGGAAGATTCCTGGATAGACATCCCCCAACACACACACACACACACACACACACACACGTGCTCAGTTTTTAACTCAGTGGTCTGTGGTAAGATTCAGGAATTCCCATAGCCAACAAGCTTTCAGATGACTTGCTAGAGGCTGCTCTTGAAGCCCCCTGGCTCTAGGTGGTCTATTCTTCCATTCCACCCAAGCAGGACCTGAGTCGTGGCTAAGATGTCACTTTCCTCCACCATTAGCCTCTGGTCTCAGGTTCTCCCAGCTGCCCCTGGCCTGCTCTGTGTTCTTAGTTGTCAAGGAGGAAAAATGAGCTGATAATCTCATTCTTCCCTGAGTGTGGAGTCCCCAGGAATGACTGAGTGAGGACAGCAGGCAGAAGAAAGCCAGGATGTGACCCTCAAGTAAAGCCTTGCTCAGAGGTTGAGACCCAGCCAAGGTTAAAGGACTGGTGGCATTTCTGATTCTCTAGGATCCTACTCAGAGGCTGCCTGAGAGCTGTTAGATCTATGGCTAGTCCAAGGTTCAATTTCCAAAATAAGGTTTCTGGTTTCTAGGGTACATCAAGAGAAGGCATCGAAATTGCCATAATAAAATAGATTTATTATTTATTTGCCAGGAATGATGATATATACCTGTGATTCAATCCTGGGAAGGATGAGGCAAGAAGGGTGTAGGCAAACTATAGCTTGAAAGAGAGAGAGAGAAAATAAAAGGAAGGAGAAAGAAAAAAGGAAAGAAAGAGAGAGAGAGAAGGAAGGAAGGAAGGAAGGAAGAAAGGAAGGAAGGAAAGAAAAAGAAAGAAAAAGAGAAAGAAAGGGAATGAAAGAAAGGAAAGTTTTATCTGTGACAACTGAATAGTCCTAACACAGTTCAGAAGTCCAAAGTCCAAGACTCCTGTAAAATCAAAAGACAAGTTATATATGTCCAGCATATAATGGCATATAATAAACATTCCCATTCCAAAAGGGAGGAACAGGAATGTATCTAGGAAAGATCGGTCCATAACAAGACCAAAAACCAGAGGACAAACTCCAAATCCTACAGCTCCAAATCCAGCAAATGAGCCTCTTGTTGAAATCATCTCAGTTCCAAAGGGCTTCTGTTCTACCGTTCCAACACAGTTGCACGTAGAACACATCATCCTCTTGGGCTGGCTCCTCCCATGGTATACAGGTCTCTTTGGAAGATGTCCTATCATGGCTCTGGCATTTCTAACATCTTCAGTTCTTAATTATAAACCAGGCTTTAATTCCACAGCACAAAATTCCCTCCTTAGGCCTGTAGACTACAGGCCCAATCCTTGAATTCTCCATTCTCTGAAACCTTGGAGGAGTGATTCACTACCTCCTTCCTTTTGCATCTTTGATGTCTCTAAGGACCATGTGAATTACCTTGTCAAGTTTTTGCCAGTTAGAGATTGATGCCCTTGAATCCCAGCTGATTCAACTTTTCTGTGCTGATGCTGGGAAGAATCTCTCTTGTGCAGTTGCTCAGAAGAGGATCAGAACTTTCCTTCGTAACTATGCCCTTTAATTTATTCTTTCTGAAAGTATTTGCATTCTTATGGGTGGGACTATTCCCGGAGGATCTTGCCCTCAGAGTGCAGCCTCTTCTATTATCCAAATTGAGAGCAGACTTTGGTTCATTCATGGTGCGAATCTCTTTAACCACAGCCACCATTTTGTTGTTTGCAGTCTCTGTAGACTTGTCCTCACATTTTTTCATAACTCTGATCAAGACTACTAAAAAACAGCCATGCCACACTGTCAAGAATACAATGCCTTGAAACTTCTTCTGACAAACACTTGAATTTACAGAATGGGGGCAAAAATCCATCATTTCATTTGCCTCTTGTACATTTACAAGCACAGTCTCTGTTCCTCTCTGGAATATTATAAGCTGGGTTTCCACTGCCTGATTTTCCCACAGCATTACTCTCTTCCAAGCTCTCACTAGAATGGTCCTTTTGGCCCCATCTCCAAGACACAAAGGCTTTCCCAGTACAAAGTCCCAAAGTTCTCCATATTTCTCCCAACAAACATTTCTAAAGGCTTACAAGCCATATCAAAGTGATGGCCACACTTCTTTACTTCTCAGCGCCAACTTCTGTCAACTTCACAAAACTTTCTAGTATTGAGATCACAGTCTCACAGCCACACACACTTCTTTAGTACCAATTTATCTTAAGTTTAAAACACTTCACACTCTGGTACCAGATGTTTTTAATCTCACAACAATACTCCACTCCTGGTACTAATATTCGTATCTCTTATCTGTTGTTGTGAGACACCACTCATAGTCAAGCAGCTTAAGGGAGAAAGACAGATTTATTTGGCTTATGGTTGCAGAGGGGAGATACATAAAAGGTGTGGCTGGCTGATAGAAACTGGAGGCAATCTAGATCACGTCCATCAAGGAAACTGAGAGCTGAAAAACTGCCAACTGCAAAAGCAGACCTCTCCAAGAAGCAGGGTGGGGCTAATCACCCCCGAGGCTTACCCCCTGTGATTGCCTTCCTCCAGCAAGGCTCCACTTCTTAAAGGTACCATGACCTTTCCAAACAACTGAAGATTCAAACACATGAGCCTGTGGGGGACAATCCGCATTTCAAACTATGACACCAATGCTTATCCTTGTATGGCTGAAAGAGGCTATGCATCTCCTCATGGGACCCATTTAACTATTTGTCCGCCCTCGGGACCATAGGACCTTCCAGCCTCTTGCGAATTGAGTTGCTACAAAGATTCATATTCATGTTCAGACTGAACTTAGGTTTTGTTTCCTCTGGAGCATGTACCTATGGCTTGAGTGGCCGTGCCATGTGGTAACCTGTGTTCTGGGAAGACTCTCTGGCCCATGGCCCAGGGCAGCGTTCTTTTTCCAGTCTCTCCCAGCAGCACCTAGTGTTCTGACACCCAGAGCCTCAGAGCTCCAGTGCCTGAGATGGCTGCCTGTTCTGGCTCTGATCTAGAGGCCGTGAGGAGCACTCATCCTGGTTCTGACTAGCATTTCCAGAGACGGTGGCAACTGTCTTTTTACGTGTGCAGTGGTCATCCATCTTCAGCGAAGACATGTCATTCAGACCCTTGAACTGTTTTTGAATTGACTTTTCTTTTTATTATTTTGTTATAAGCAATTTTTGTAGAGTCTCCATGTAAAACTTTCATCAGATCAGCAAACATTTTCTCCCAATTTCAAATGCTATTTCCTTCCTTCCTTCCTTCCTTCCTTCCTTCCTTCCTTCTTCCTTCCTTCCTTCCTTCCTTCCTTCCTTCCTTCCTTCCTTCCTTCCTTCCTTCCTTCCTTCCTTCCTTCCTTCCTTCCTTCCTCCTTCCCTCCCTCTCTCCCTTTCTCCCTCCCTTCCTTCCTCCCTCCCTTCCTCTCTTTCTTACTTCCTTTCTTCCTACCTTTGTGTGTGTGCATGTATGTGGTATTTGTGTATGAGTGGCATGTGCTCATGAGAAGGTCAGTTCTCTTTCCAGCTGACTGAGGCAGGGTCTCTCTTGCTGTGTCTGCTGTTGCACTGTGAACTTCTGAATGGCTGATCTTCAGCTTCCAGTCAATTCTCCTGTCTCTACTTCTGATCTCAACCTTAGGAGTGCTGAGATTTCAGATGTCCCAGTGTATCTACTTTTCAAATTGGTTCTTGGAACCAAACTCAGGTCCCTAGCCTTCTTTTAGTAGAGACCCTCTGAAAAACGGGTTAAATTTTATTTAATTAGAAGGTGATACTGGGTTTTTGACCACTAACAATTGTCTCCTATATCAAAATGATCTCATTATGTGTTCCAGGCAAGTCTCAAACTGATAATCTTCCTGCCTCAGCCTCCCTAGGGCTGGGATCAGTGGTATATACACACACCTGACTTGATCAGAGATGTCCACTTAAACTCCTTTTGGATCTCACACTTTTAACATTCTATCTGAAAGTCTTTGACTAAGCAAAGGATAGTGAAGATTGGCCTCTGTGTCTTCTCTCAAGAGTCTTGCCAAATCAACTTTTACATTTCATCCTTGATTTTGAGTTGACGTCGTATAGGGTGTGAGGTAAGGGGTCCAACTTCCTGTCTTTGCATGTGGCTATCCAGGGGTCCCTAGACCAGCTGCTGCTATTTATCCTTTCCTTGTTGGTGGTCCTAGCATATGTTCCAGCTTCACTATGGTCGCTGATATAAATGCATGGCCAAACAACTTAGGGGAAAAAGGAATACATCTCCTTTCATGATTCTTTGCTTCAGCCCATTAGTGTGGCAGGACGGTTGCTATCTACATTGGGAGCCTAGGGAACTGAACACACCACACCCACAGGAGTAGCTGAGAAAGGAGCATTCACTTTCCAGAATGCCCGTATGTCGAACTACTGAGTCAGCTCTCTCCATCCTAGGGGGGTCATTCCATATCAGTCAGCTAATCTCCCACAGACTTGATCAGGGGTTTTCTTAACGACTATAGGAACATTCAGTTTATTTCCAGACCGGGCAATTTACACATTAACTTTTATAAACATTAGTGTATAGATGTTTAATCCTGATTTATCAACTGGCTGAGAGTTAAAATCACCCAGGTGATTAAATTTTAATTTAAAATTAATTTAAAGTCGCCTAGGACAGATCTCTGGACCTATCTGTGAGGGAATTTCCAAGGGTGGAAGACCACCCTAACATGGGCAGCACTGTCCCATGGCATCCTGGAAGGAATGAAAAAAGAGAAAAAAGGAGAGATCAAGCTGAGCATCGGCGCTCACCCCTCCCTGCTTCCCAGCTGCGGAGGCCCTGCGACCTCATGCTCCCGTTGGTGCGTCTTCCCCATAGTGACGGACTGCATCCTCCCTTCACTTGCTCCCTTCACATCCTCCCTGGCCACAGTGATGCGAGGAGTAGGTAGCATACTGTGTATGTTGCATGCTTGAACACGACTCTTCTTTTTGAGCAAGCACCTGCAGGTGGGGTTGCTAGATCATGAGAAAGCGTCTCTTGCTTTGCACTCCCACCTGCAGTGGATGGGACTTCTGGTAGCTCTGCGTCTTTGTCAGCACTCGGTTTTGTCAGAGTCAAATTATTTTTTCAATTCTAATAGGCATGGAGATATATCTCAATACAGCTTTAATTTAGATTTCTCAGATGACTAACGGCGCCGAGAGTCTATTCATGGTCTGTTCATACATCTTTCGTGAGCTGCTGGTTCAAAGCTCTGGCCCATCTACTTGAGTCGTTTGTGTTTCCATTACGGTGCCGTGAGGGTTCTTCATATATTCTGGACGTTTCTGCCATTAGGTCTGTCTGCTAATCACTTCCTCCCAGTCGTTGGGGTATTAATTGTCTATTGCTGCATCTCGAGTTGCTCCCAGAGCTAGCAATTAAAGCCTTGCAGATTTGTCATCCCACCCAGTCTCCATCAGCCACGATAGAAGCAACTTCTATGGAGTGGGGAGGGTCCCTGGCTCAGGGTCTCTCTTGGGAGTTTGGGGTCCAGATTTCACACAGAATTGACTGCTGTCACCCGAGGTCCTGCGAACCTCTTTCACATACAGGGCTCTAGCTGTTGGCGGCAGACTTCAAGTTCTCCTGCAGGAATCACCTGGACATCCCATAGTGTGGACACCCTATAATGTGGACACCTTACAGTGTGGACACCCCACAGTGTGAATAACCCACAGCATGGACACCCCACAGCGTGGACATCCCACGGTGTGGATGTCCCACTGCATGGAGACTCCACAGCATGGCTGCTGACTGTCCCCAAGAGATGGTTTTCACTAAATCCATGTAAAAATGGAAGCTTCTTTTACAATCTCCTCTCAGAGGCCATACACAGTCATTTCCACAAACACTACTCAGGCCAGTCCCTGGAGCAGAGAAGGTAGAGTCAGCAGCAAAGGAAGGAAGCTCTGGGCTCCATCTTGGGGTCTGGCAATCTCTGTCTGTATTTTTAAAAATTATTACTTATGAGAGAGAGAGAGAGAGAGAGAGAGAGATACATTTCCCCCTCTCAGCAAGTGTATAGAAGTCAGAGGATAACTTTCAGAAGTCAGTTTTCTTCTTCTACCATGTGGGATGGAACCCAGCTCACTAGCTTTGCATGCAAGTGTGCTCAGAGAAGGGATCCCATGGCGTCTTGGAATAGATATGACTTCCTGTCCCTCAGGGGAGGAAGTTACAGCAGGACCACACAACCTGCAGCTGGCCAGGGGTGGGTATGAGGGTTCCAGCCCTGCAGGGGTGCCTCTCAGATACCAGAGAGAGATGACTTCTGACTTCCCAGTCCAGTGGGAGGTGGTATAGGACCAGGTAGTGCTAAAGAGGCCTGGTTCACACTTAGCTCAGCTCAGGAGTGTCCCCCAGCAGAGCTTCTTAGCACCCCAACACCTGTCTGCAAAGCTGACATTCCCCCATCAGAGCCTTTGGCTCTCCCATCCAAGTTCCCTGGTACTCCAGCCTCCCCCCAGAACTCTTCAGAATCTCAGCGCCCCATACATCAGACCCTTGGCTTGGCTGAGATTCAGGGACATACCGTGCTTCTGGATAGAATTGCATTCCATCCACAGTGGGTGTGTGGGGGGAACTTAAAGTAGATTCTTTCCTAATCTAAGAGCTATTTGACAGAAAAGTGCAAACGTGTGTGTGTGTGTGTGTGTGTGTGTGTGTGTGTGTGTGTGTGTGTGCGCGCACGTGCTCACAAACATGTGTTTACCTTCCTGGAAACAGGCTAGATCCTGTTGCCCCTGCGAAATCTTCAGGCCTGTCTCCCTTCATCCCAGCTCCCTGCTCTGCTGGCCATCTGGCTGCGGGGAGGGGGAAGCGTGGGCAGGGGAGGGGGAAGCACGGAAAGTGGTCCCACCAGGGCAGGGAAGCTGTTTTCCCCGCTCAGCGGATGCCAGGTGTTTACATCTGAGCCCAGATGGCCACAGCCTACCGGGAAGGCCTGCCTAGGGCAGAAGCTCTGCCCAGCCACTCTCCCCAGCATCACCCCCCCCCCCGCCTCCTCTACCAGTCTTTCCCAGGACCCTCACAATCCTGCTCCTGTAAGCTTTAGTTCTCTACTTGTGCAAGCTGTAAAGAGACCCTGATGCTGCAGCTAGTGGGAGTTTCCTTTGAGGGGCACGGAGTGTCGAGTCCCCATGCAGCACCAGGGAGATTTATGCAAAGGCTGCCTAGCTGGGGGCCCTGAGAATACACCTAGCAAGGGCTCTTCACAAGAAGCCTGTTCTCCAAGTGGGGAAAGGACAAAGTAAATGCAAAAGCCAGCTGCACCCCAACTTTGGATAAACATCCATGTCTCTACTATAAGCATGTTCTGCCAAGGATTTGGGGCGGACTTATGCTATAATTGCTTTTCATCTGTCAAGTGTAGCCAGGTACTTGGTATTTTCACCGGTTGAATCCCCGGTGAAGGCAGCTGACACGCACATGCAGTGTTGACAATGGCTGGGAGCAAGACCCAGGGGTCTGCATCTTGATCTTAGTCCATGAACAGCTTGATACACTTGGAGAAACCTGCAGGGGCCCCCTGGACCTGGGGTCGGGGCTAAGGGTGAATGGAGGAGCAGACTTCTCATCTCCTGGCTTCACACTGAGTCCTCACAGACCCAGCAAATAGGAGCTTCAATCAAGCTGCTTGGCACTGATAGTACTTCCTGGCAGTTCCAAGGCCTGGCTACACCCAGGGTGAAACTGCGTTAGGTTCAAAGCTTGCTTTCTCTGTTCTTGGACTGTACATCTGAGTAAATCTGAGCCCCAAGGACCGTCTTTAAGCTTCTCACAAAGGCAGAAATAGGAGTGTACTGTAATACTTCTTCAGGAGAAATGGAAATAAACATGTCTGTTCACCCAAGGATGATGGCAAACCAAAGACACATTCCTACCTACATCTAACTTGGCAGACCAATGTATAGGTTGGAATTGCTTATAGAGCCTGAGTGACCCCCTTCTACAAACAGCTGCATCCTTGGATCTCTCTGCCAAACTTGCAGGAGGCTCTGCTGAAAATTCTCCTGTCAGGGGCCATTTCCACAGCTTGTATCTGTCACCTTGGGATGGGGGCCTTGTGAATTCTGTAAGTTTCAGGAACTTCCTGAGACTTCTATGTTTTGTTTACTTCTTGAGATTTACACATCTCCCTCTTACATGGGCAAGTGTTTCAATTCAGAGGAAATCCCAACCCCCCTGGAGGGTTCCAGCTCACAGGAAGAAAGAATGGAGAGACTCAGACTACTATTGGTCAGTGTTATGGGAAAATTGTGGGGACAAAAGGGGGACGCCAGAGGTGTTGCTCCAGGAAGTGGTTTTATTTGTGCTGGCACAAGGCTCTGGGGGTTTGCATCCAAAAGACGGAGCCTTGAATAAAGCAAAAGTACAGCCTTTTAGGCCCCACTGTGGAGTCTCCTTTCTTTGCCTCTTGTACTTATAAACAGGTTTCCAGGTTTTCATATCTCAAGGTCGTGGCCAGCAATGTGCATGTGCAGACAGACCCTGGTGCCGCATTCCTTCCTTATCTTTTGCCTGTAATGGGATGATCTTCCTTTGAGGGCTCCTGTTGAATCGTTAAATTCCCATCTCCCACGACTTCAAGGACCACGCTCTGGGATTTGTTCCAAAGAGAATTTCACATGTATCTCTAGATAACATTGCAGCACACCAAGAGTTTTGCTGAGCACTTTCATCCATGGTTTTGCAGTACCCTGCTGGGCACCCTGGTGACATTTTGATATCTGAGTTTCTTGCTTTAAACTGTAGCTTGCATAATTTAATCAGGTTGAGCCACAGTAAACTGCCAATCATGGACTTCGTGTGGTTCAACCACCGTAACCAGCTTAAGTGGTGGCAGAACTCAGGCAGGATGGAGATGCAGGATACGCAGTTGCTGCCCTCACTGGCTACTGAGACGTGAAAGGGCTCTCACCCAGGGTCACTGACCGAGTTTAGAGAATCAGTGTCACCCCTCTGAAGGGGTCCTGGGTCAGCCGGTGTGGGGCTACCAGCCCTTCCCTTTCCTGTCCTTACTGCTGTGTGCTTGGGGGTTTCATCTGGACACTATGCCTCAGCTCCCCAGTCCATCCCATAATGCTTCCCTGCTAATGGCTATCCATCAGTCTGAGGCAGGACTGTGGTCCCCGAGTCCAGCTGACAGGTTCATATCTGAGCCCAAGGCCCCCCCCACACCCTACTTCCTCTATGATGAAATAAGCCTCCATCTCTGCAGTGGGGTGAGGCTGAAGCCATGGCACCAACATGCTGGCAAAGTCATCCGGCAAGTGCAGGGAACTCTGCCGGGCTTTCAAATTGACAATTGTCCCTGATGCTGGGGGGGGCACTTCTTAGAGGGACAAGCCCCACAGGAGCCAGGTGCCCGCCTGGCATACTTGCTGACCTTTCACCCCTCCCGGCTTCCACCCAGCCTTGCTATGCAGTGGGCACTCTGCCCGACAGGACCTGTCCCACTGGCTGCTCTGACTCCAGCCTGAGGGAGCCAGGCCACACTGAGTCACCCACGTTGGCTCAGGGCAGCAGGGCTGGGTCAGAACGGGCACTGCAAGACCGGTTTCCTGTCTGGGAGACCCCATTGTTCCTTGGCTCAGGAAGCTTCCTTAGGCCGCAGAAACCCAGCAGAAAGGCCAGCTATTTCAGGTGCTGGGTCCAGGCATTTTCTTAGAAGGAAGGGCAGTGAGCCTTGCATGGGAGGTGACAGGGTTTCCTTTGGTGCTGGCTTCTGTTTCACTTCCTATTTCCTCTCTGCACAATGCCAGCTGGGGGCCACTGTCAATCTCAGCGGCCACCAGTGGGTCTCCGGGACCTCAGGGTTGTTCTCAGAGCATCTGCTTCCTCCAGGCAACTTTTCCGGCTTCCGGAGGCTCCGCTGTCCCTAGAACTCAAGACACACCAGGCTAGGAACTCTGGATGGGCATCCATGGTCAGCCCCGGATACCGAACCGAATTCACTATCAGGCTGTTGAAGATTCGCCCCTGCCAGGCTGATGCCCGTAGACACAGGTGTTCAACATTGGGTATCTGGGACCCAGAAACACCAGTGTGGTACGTGTGCACCTCGTCTATGTCACAGCACAGCTGCATGAGCAGCAGTACCAACCCCTAACTATCGCTCAAGCTTCCGGGGGAAGGTGTAGTTCACACAGCACTCCAGGGCCACAGACTCACTTCTCGGGAACAGCAGAAACATTGGCTCTCTCTCTCTCTCTCTCTCTCTCTCTCTCTCTCTCTCTCTGCAAAGCACAGTCTGGGACCGACTCACACAAGTACATGGTGCTGGGGGTTTGAACTGCATGGAAGGAGCTGCTGGGGAGAAAGGTTGAAAATGTTGCCTTGAACCAGGGACACTAAGGTATCAAACATTGAGCCAGAGAGTGACAAGATTGCTCTCAGGATGCTGTGCGTGGCTCTGTAGACTTCGGCCGCTCAGATGGCATATGTTATTGCAAGTGATCAAGATCTTGACCTTAGGAGCCACATGTGGAGGGTCAGATCCCAACTCTGGCCCCTTCCATCCGTGGGACCTCATGCAAGAGGCTTGACTTCTCTGGGCACCTACCTTACACAGTGGTTGTGTAGATTGAGGAAGACTGATGTGTGTAGAGAGTGGATGTGATGCAGTCAACAAACGTGAGCGAGTCCTGTTTCTTGTTAATCCAACTGTTTCTTGTCTCGGGCACAGAGGATGGATTCAGCACTGGCAACTTGCCCTGGTACTGGGGAGGATTGGTGGCAGCTGGCACATGAGGGCTGTTTTAGCCTTGTGGTACTTGAACTGACTCTGCCCCGGGTGGCAGGTTCTCAACTCTGTGTGGAGTCAGCTATTGCTTTTCACGCATTCCTATGTTAGGTCAGAGGTGACTCTGCCAAAGCCTGTGTTGTTTCATCAAAATCCACTACTCTGGTCAGTACCACCTCTTGGGGTACAGCACCTGAAGTGGAGGTAGAGATTTGTTGTCTTCTCTTGCTTCAAAGTTCCAGACACTTAGTCAGCTAATTGTGCTTGGGGCTGTCTTTCTTTTTGTCCCTGGGGATTATGACCTCCATGGGACATTTCTGGGGGGGGGGGGTAAAAGAAAAAGAGAGGTTCAAAGGTAAGGGTGGTGGGAGCTTCCAGAAGTAGAGACCTCACTTTTTAGGTTGGAGCCAAACAGCCAGGGGATGAGGCAGGAAGAACTCTTTGGGCCAAGGTGCCCTATGTGTGTTTCTGGGTCCATCTGTCCTGGCAGAACGACAAAGGAGTTGATTTGAATAGCAAAGAACAAAATTGAAAGGCCTAGCCTCCAGGTACTCGGACGCCCTGTGGACTCATCCCTCTGTGACACTGGGTCCAATTCCACGAGGGTCTGCAGCAGGAAATCTGATTTCAAGATGGTAATGGCCACCTCAAGCTCTGACCGCAGACTCCTGCAACCAGGAGAGCTGGGAACCTCCTGACTTCATAGAATCACAGGAGGTATCATAAGATTCTGCCATGGTGTGTGGCTTGTATAGGGACAGGAAGAGACAAGCCATCCTCAGTGTCCACTAAGGAGACCCCTCAAGAGCCAGAAGAGTTTCACGGAAAGCAGGCATGTAGTCCTAGAGGCTCAGCATCCCCGTCCTGACTAAGTGTACACTGATCTGTCATGTGCCGGGCATCATGCTCCAAGTCACGGGCATACAGGTGTGTGTGGGGGGTGTGTGTGTCACACTCTCCACCCCTCCCTCTGGATAACTCCACTCCCGCAAACTAGCTTTTAAGCTTGATGGGGTCCCTCCATCTGTGTGAGCAGTTCCCACGTCGCAGACAGCTTGTGTCTGTAATGAGGTCACACAAATCACAAGGGCAAGAACAGTGGACATCAGTGACCAGCTGGGTGCCCACAGCAGCCCGAGGCGCCTCTGTGGCTATTAAACATAATGGTCCATGTGGTGAGATGCTAATCGTTGCTTCATCTCATTTTTATGGAAAATCCCCTTCTGGACCTAGCCGGGTCTGTCCAGGCTGCAACACCCTCTGCAGATGCTAAGATCTGGATGTTTCTTTGAGGTAGCATATGTTTCCCCATTGCTAAGAGGATAGTGCCATATGTACCTGGGCCCCATGCGAGGTTGTGATTTGAGGGACTTCCAGGGTCCCCACGGCAAATGCTGTATTCAAGGTCTCAATCTCTTGCTCCTGGGAAGAGTTGGCATGCCGAGTGAGGGGTACGCAATCCATTCCTGCGAGCTTTGGAGTTGGTGAGCTGCCCCCATGGGCTCCCCTGTATTCAGGTCAAACCCCAACTTCTTACAAGGTTACTGCCCTGTGCAAAGGCCTCCTCTGGTCCCCATACTCTCCACTAAAGACTGTCACATTTTCTGGCTAGCCGGCAGACCTCCTCTCTGCAGACTCAGTCTGTTTACTTTGTGCGGGGGTTGGGAGGAGGCCTTTCTTTTTGATGTCTCATTAAACTACAACTGTGCTTTGGAAAGTGGTACCTTGAACGAGTCAGCAAAGAAAGCAGTTCTGCCTGTTAGGGTGTACGAAAATGAGAGCCGCCACGGGAGGCCTCCAGCCGCAGAGCTGAAGGCTCGGCGGGGTGGTGCTGTGATAGCTCACGACTCACTAATTGTATTTCGAGATCTGTGCAGGCCCAGCATGTGGGCTAGAACTTGAGATGAGGCCTGGCTGATGTTCCCAAGTTGAGACATGTCTTGCCTGGCCTGGGCTTCTGGGAGAGAGGAGTGGACTGGGCAGTGTACTTTCCATAGGCCACACTGGGGTTCGTCCACCCCGGGCCATGGTCTTCGGAGAAAAATGTTTAGAGTAGTCACAGAGTCTACCTGCTCAGTTCAGGGTTATCAGAGAGAGAGACAGAGAGAGAGAGAGAGAGACAGAGACAGAGACAGAGACAGAGAAAGACAGAGACAGAGAGAGACACACACAGAGAGAGACAGAGAGACAGAGAGACAGAGAGACAGAGACAGAGAGAGAGAGACAGAGAAAGACAGAGAGAGACAGAGAGACAAACAGACAGAGAGAGAGAGAGAGACAGAGACAGAGAAAGACAGAGACAGAGAGACAGACACAGAGAGAGACACAGAGAGAGACAGAGAGACAGAGAGAGAGACAGAGACAGAGACAGAGAGAGACAGAGGCAAGCAGGGAAAGTGGGGTGAGAAGCCCTTCTCCCCAAGTACATTACAAGAAGAGAACCCCAAAGACCAGTGGTTTAGGGCAGAGGCAGCTTGTGAACTTGCCTGCGTCACCCCTGGTTCCCAGATGGACTCAAGTCCCATTTGTCCCTTGGAATTGGACAGGAGGGAGGCTATAAAAGGAGGCCTCGCCCAACCACCAGCATTGAGTGTAGATAGCCTATCTCCACACCCAAACACCCGTAGCAAGTGTAGACGGTCTCTCGGCTTCTCAGCAGGCTCTTCCTGAACCTCTGCGTCCCTTCAACTGCCCATCTCGGGGGTGAAAAAGTCGTTTGTTGTCCCCTATGCCCAAGTATGCTGTCGTTTCACTCAGTCAGACCCCTTGGTGGGGCGGGGTGCAGGGGGACAGAGCTGCTTGGTACCCAGCCCCTCTCCTGGACTAAACCTCTTCAGTCATCCATACTGATGTTTTCACGGAATGTTTACCCAATTCTGGCAGCGGGGGCGCTTCACTGGGTCCTCAGATGCACTGAATAGCCACAGAGAGCAGATCCCCGCGCCTTACCAACACTCCTCCCCCTCCTCTCCAACTCCTCAACTGGCAAGCCCGTCTGGAATAGGAAACGCACAATGAAGGAAGCGCACACGTAAACATGTAATTACAGATGTGAGCTGAGCCATGAAGGAAGATAAATGATTTGATGAGCAGAGAGAGGTAGCGCTCACTCTTCCAGACAAGGTTCTTGAAAGAGGCCAAGTTTTTATCGAGACTTAAAGATGACTGGCAGCTACCATAATATACCTCTGCTCATTACTTGTCCAAACTGGCCTGGAAGTCACAGTCCTCCCACCCCCGCTTCTGGCGATGCTTTCAGGTGCGCCTCAGCGAGTCAGAGCATCATCTGCATGTCTATGTGCTGTTGGGATGTGTGGCTAGCACCGTGTGCATTTGGACTCTGGATGGCCCGGCATGTTCTTGGGTGGTAATCACAAGGAGAAAGTGCTATAGGCATCTTGACTTTGCAGAGGAGAAACTGAGGCATGGGAAAAGCTCAATGACTTCCTGCCATTTTCTGGCTAAGTAGAACAGTCAAGGGGGGGAAGCAGGCATGGCTGTCCCGGTCTCCACCCCTGCACGGACTGCAACATGAAGGCTCTGAACCAGCCTGAGGTCTGCAAGCAGGCAGGGGCATCCTCCATATTGTTGCTCGTCCTTCCTCCTAGCCGCCAGAATGAGGCCAGAGCCTTCCAGGCCAGGCCCCAGTGAGGCCCTGGACTCCTGATCTGATGACGTCACCCAGGGCCTGTCCAGCTGGCAACAGGCAGGCAGGACTGGCTATACCAACATCCCTCCCGCTCCATGCTAAGCGGAGACACTTGTAAGGGCTACTGAGGACATCTGGGCTCCCAGGCCACTTTGGATAGCTATAGAGAGCTCTGTGGCCTCTGCACAGAATCCCCCTTGCCAGGAGACAAGGAAATGTATCAGCAAACAACAAAGAACAGTTTAACTTTGGGAACCAGGAGACTCAGGACCTTGTCCAGACCAGCAGAAACCTTGTCGCTAAGCTGGTGCATACAGGGTCCTGACTGCCCCACACGGGTCTCCCAGGGGTGGAGCACAAGTGCCTTGTGCACTTGGCAGACATCAGGCAAGAGCTGAGGCTGGGAGGGAGCTGTGTGCTAGCAGCTGCTGCTGCATCTGGAGTCCTGGTCCCTGGTACTCTCGGTGGAGAACTGTGCTGGGCTTGGGGGGCCTGCTTATGGGATGTTTTCTTCTCCCCAGCTCCCCAGTCAGAAGGTGAAACAGATTGAAGGGAACAGGCGAACAGCCCAATTTTCATTCCTTGTGGAAGGGTCTCGTGTCCACTGAGCCCTGGCTCCCTCCTTCCCACTGCCTTCCTTTCTCCTCCATACTGCCCTTCTGAGCCCCTCTAATACAGGCAAACAGGCAGCCCCATGCCGCTCCAGCTCATAGCTAGCCTAGGCCACACGCTCTGCAATGTGCAGAGAAAGCTTTCAAAATAAAAGGATTCATGGATGAGGTCACTGTCAGCCCCGGTACCCGGAAGCCTGCTGACCACCCAGTTCTGCTTTGCCTGGGGACCCAGCCTCATCACGGGGGGAGGGGGGAGGGCTATGACACAACTCCTAGTTCTGCCAGAGCTCCAGGAGTTTGCTGCTTCTGTGTTTCTTCTCCCTGATCTGGATAATGGGTCAAGCCGTGTTTGTCTGGGTTGGTGTTCGGGTTAGAATGGGAAGAGGTGAGTAGCGTTACCTGTGCAGCTTCCTTTGCAAGGGGTCTTTCCTTGGCCAGATACCCGAGGAAGTACCTTAAAGGAGGAAGGATTTTTGTCTTGGCTCATGGTTTCAGAGGTATCGATCCATCCACAGTTGGCTGGTTCCATTGTTTTCAGGCCTGTGGTGAGGAGGGAGCATCATGGTGGAAGGGTAGGACAGAAGACAGTTGTCTACCTCATGGTAGCATGGAAGGGGGGAGAGGGGATGAGAAGGAGAGAGAGAGAGAAATATATACAAGAAATGAGAATAAAATAGACCTCTTTTTTTTACTTGTTAGGTGTGTGTGTGTGTGTACGCACACGAGCAAGAACTTGAATGTGTGTGCCTGTGGAAGTCCAAGGGTGACACTGAGAATGTCTCAGTTACTCTTTCTACTGCTGTGAGACAGCACTCAACACAACCAACTTAAGAGGAGAAAAGGGAAATTTATTTGACCTATGAGTCCAGAGAGGAGATACAGTCCCATAAGGCAGGGAAGCCCTGGCAGGCAGCAGAAGCTGGAAAAGGCTTAGGTCACTGCAGACATCATGGTGGCTGAGAGAGTAAGTTTCAGATCGCTACAGCAGACTACTAGTAGAAGCAAGGCAGGGCTAACCAGCTTCACCCCTCCCCCCTCCATGACAGGCATTCCTCTAGAAAGGCTCCACCTTCCAAACGTGCCATGACCGTCCCAAACACCCAAATCAACCAAGGATTCAAATACATGCAACTCACGTTTGAACCATGGTAGGGAATCATCCCGTATTGCTCTAACTCCTTATCGCTTTGCTCTGGCGTTTCCCAGTCTCCACCTTCCAAGGTCAGAAGTTTAGGCCTTACCTCCTGATGATCCATTAAGCAGTGAATACATCCATGGGTTAATCCATTGGCAACGTCAGAGGCCTTATAGTCAGTGAGTAAACTTCTTTTGTCATTATGACAAAATATCTGGCAGAAACAATTTAAGATAGGAAAGACTCACTTTACACATAGTTACAGAGGGTCCAGCCTGTGGTCGCTGAGCTCTATGATTCTGGGTCCCCATATGCGGAGGAACATAATCAAGGCAGGGGTATGTGGAGAAGGAAGATGCTCACCTCATGGCAGACAAGGAACAGGAAAATCCACATCACGATGCTCAGGAAAGATCTCTAACAGGAAAGGTCAGAAGTGGCCTTTGTTAGTCTCCTGGGCACACCTCCAGTTGACAGTCAAGATGAACCATCACAGGTTTACCCCGTGTCAATCTAACCTCCAAACTTATCTCCTTAAAACATAGTATTGTGTCTTTGCCCATGACTCCCAACCCCAACATCTCATGTCCATCTCATAATACAAAATGCATGTAGTCCATCTCCAACAGAGGTCACAGTCCCACAGTCCCATTGCAGAAGTCCAAATTGGAAGTTTCCTCTGAGACTCAAGGCAAAGATCTCCACTGGGGGAACCTTTCAAATCAAAAGAAAGTCCTATACGTCCAAGACACAATGAATGACAAAGAACAAGCATTCCAATTCCAGGAGGGAGGAATGTGGGGAGCAAAGCAAATTCACGAAATCCTATAGTTCTCTGTTCAGCATCCCAACCACATGAGCTCCAGTAGGACTGGGCTGTAACCCCTCTGTGGCCTCACTGAATGTAGCACGCTTAGCTTCCTTCCTGGCCTGACACTGACACTGCTCACGTCTCCAACTTCCTGAAGTCTCTACAGCAGCTTAGATATCACTGTTACAATGTTGTGCATGACTCTCTCAAAGCCTGCCTTTGGGGGCTCCAGTACTGTCATGTTACCCAGACTCTCTGATGTTCCTTTGAAATTTAGATAGGTGCTTCTGTGACTTCGAAATCCTTACATCCTGCAAGCCTTCAAAACCATTATGATGGACATGATGCCGAAGTGTCAGGACCGCTTGGACCATGGCTACCATAGCCTCTAAGTCCTGGGGAAGTCAGCACAGTAATGCAGAGTCTGGGGGAAACTTCCCAGGTGGAAGTCTCTTAATGAGCAGGAACTCAGATGTGTTCTTCCTTCACAAGGGAACATCTCTCAATTGGGTCTAGTCTTTGATATCTTGCGCCTATCTTGGGTGAAGTCTGCCTAACTTCCAAGGTACCCTCAAAGTATCTTTTCCACTCTCTCAATACAAAGTACTTTTTTTAAAAATGGCACTAAGCGCTTCAGAAACCATAGTATCCTTAGGCCTAACTTTATGTGTGTTTTTATGATCAAATGGCAAGACTTTTTCTCATTGTAAACCTGGCTAGAGGCAGCCAGCAATATCAATGTCACAGACTAACTGCTGGCCTGCCTTGACATTTCCCCTGCCAGATTAATTTATTTATTACTTTTAATAAATTACTTTACTCATCCTCACTGGAAGGCTCAGAGCATAGAAATAAGTAGAAAAACTATTTCCCAGAATGTAACATATGTGGCCTCAATTCTTAATAAGGTCTTTATGCCTATCTGAAACCTTATGAATTGGGTCTTCACTGTCCACTTTCCGGTCTGCATTATTCTGAGCTTACACTAGGATTATAGTCAAGTGCCAATTACAGAATTCTAGGCTTCATTTAGCCCACACCTCTAAAATTCTTCCAGATTTTCACCTGCAACACATGCTCCAAAGACTTAACCCATGGTCTAGTTAGGCATAGAAATGACCCCACTCCTGATACCAATTTTCTGTATTATCCAGTTTTCTTATTGTTGTGGCAAAATTCCTGATAGAAATAATTCAAGGGGAGATGACTTTATTTGGGCTATGTTTGCAACAGGTTCTTCTCAAGGTCACCTGGCTCTGTGTTTTTGATCCACTTTGAGGCAGAACGTCATGGTGAAGGAAACTTGTAGAGGAGGAAACTGTTTACTTTAGCAAGTAACAGAGTTAGCAGTTCATATTGTAGTGCACAGGAATCAGAGTAGAGTCCTAACAGAAAGAGGAAAAAAAATATTAGTCCCTCCCCCCAAAAAAACATGGCCCAGGTGAGTTTTTTCCTCAAATTGTAACTCGCTTTTGACAGTTTCATCTTCTGATATTTTGATCGCTGTCAAGAGATATTAATCCTTCAATGGATTAAGACTTTTATTGTGTCTGAGCTCTTTTGGAACCTTTGGAAACATTCCACAGACCCACCCAGAGATGTGATTTACTAATAGCCTAGACATTTCTCAGTCAAGTTAACTATCAAAGTTAACCGTCATGTGATCACATCTCAAGGATCCAGCACGTGAGACTTCAGGAGACATTCCCTAGGTAACTATGGTAGCCTGGGATGGTATTAAAGCTGCATTGGCTTTAGGATTTTAGCTGAACTGGAGTCAAAGCCTGAGCGGGTAGGTTAGGTTGTGGTAGAGTTAGATTTGGGTTTCTAGCTGTGTTGGGAGTTCAAAGCTCAAATCCAATTGAATTAGGGGCACCTTGGAAATGACCACTTTTCTGTTTCTGCCTTTTCTCTTCCCTTCTCTCCTTGCTGGAGCTGGAACTGGAATTTCCATATGGGGCATGATCAAGTCATTGAATGACATTTAGAGCCAAGACCAAAGAAAATTATTTTCTTAAATCTAGCACAGCATTGAATCAGGTGATCTTTGATATCTGTCTCCTGCACAATGCCTGAAAATCTGTGCAGCGACCAAGAGCTGCATTCACCAGGCCTAGTTCCTGGAGCCAAGAGGCTTCTCTGACTGGAGATTGAGGCAGGTGCAGTACATGCACAGTGTATGCATCATATGCAGTATATGCATCAGTGTGCAGGCAAGCACAGTGTGCCTGTGTGCATGCAGTGTGTGCAGTGTGACTGTATTAAGCATTAGTGTTCAGTATGCATGTGAGCGCATGAGAATATAGTCTACATATAGTGTGACTGTGTGTGTGAGAGCATACAGTGTTTGTGTGAGCACAGAAGTGTATGAGTATGTAGTCTATGTACAGTGTGCATGTGAGTGTGCATGAGTGTGTAGTCTGTGTACAGTGTGATTGTGTATGCATGAGTTTTCAGGCAAACACAGTGTACTCATGTCTATGCGCACAGTGTGACTCTGCGTGTATGAGTGTATGGTAGGCAGGTGAGTGTGTGCATGAGTATAAGCAGTAAATATGCAAAGTGACTGTGCATGCAAGTGTACAGTGTGCATGTGTGCCTGTGTGCATGGAGTGTGGGTGCACATGCATGTGCCTGTGTGCATGGAGTGTGGGTGCACATGCATGTGCCTGTGTTTGCACAAATCGGTGGCTGCACAGGCTCCTAAGCTTTCTCTGCTCTCCCTGCACATCTGTCGCGCTGGAACCTCATTAATGTGCAGAGAGCGTCCGAGCCGGAGCCCGAATGAGTCACCGCTGAGCTGCAGACGGTGGGGGCCGTGCTGGGCACAGCCTCCCCGCTGGCCTCTGTTCTCAGCCAGCCAGCTCACCGAGTGCCCACGCGTTCCCTGGGGCTGGGTAGTGTCAGGCTGTTGCTCCTTGGGGGGAGGGGAGAGTGACTGACTCCGGAGCTGAGAACGTTTTGCTCTTACCAGCCAGCAGCTGAGGTTGGAGGGCAGACTCTGCCCTCAAGATTGCCCTTTTCAAGGGCTCTGTGGGTGCCAATTTGCAGGTGCTGGCACAGTCCAGCTCTGTGGGGTGTCTCCTGCATGTCGTCACTGGGTCCCTACCTGACTCTGTATGGTTTCTTATGAGGGGCCACCCCAGTCCCACCAGAACCATCCATCCCTTCCTCTTCTGAGTATGTTCTAGAAGCTTTAAGCTTAGGTTTTGTGACGCTGGGTGGGGTGGGGTGTGTTGGGGACAGGGGGAATTACAAGGAACATACCAGACAGAGGGGTACTGCTCGAGATGTCTTCACAGCTGCCTGAATAACCCGAAATGACGGTCTGTATTCGTGGTGGGTTGGATTGCAAAGATCCTAGGATCCAGGCTGGACTGGTCTTGTCTTAGATGGAGTCTGGGGGCACAGGCAGAGAAATTGGTGGGGTGATTTGAGAATGACTAGGAGAGCTGCCCAGAATGGGTGGTTTCAAGTGAAGGGAGCAGTCAGAGGGGTACTGCTTGAGATGTCTTGAGAAAAGGAAGAGGAGGGGAGCCTCAGAGTTGGGTTGGTGGCTGGCTGGCTTCTGCTGTCAGAACACAGGAGACAGCGTTGGTGACGTGTCACATCCATTCACGAGGGGCCTCCTTTGGGAATGAGAGAATGCAGAGCACTGGTCCTGCCGCAAACAGTCCCACGCTCTGTAGAAGGAAGTTCACGACTCTAGTGTGGGTACAACACATTCATGGTCACCTAGCCAGGAACACAGCACAGTAGCTCTCTGACGCCCACCCCAACTGCCCCCTTCTATGTGATCTCCACATGATGATACCAGCCTTCATACCTGATAGTCGACGCCTGTGAATCCAGACTCACGTGTGGGGACAGCATGTTCCTTTGTGTTTCTGTCCCACTGCATGGTGCATTGCGCCCTAAGGGCAGACCCACACACGCCTAGTGCACCAAGGGCTGCCGGTGAGTAACTGCCAGTCAGGGCACCCATGACCCCACTTGGCAGAGCAGGAAAAAGTAAGGTAGGCATAGAGTAAGGCCCATGCTTCATTGCTGTCTACCAGGGCGAGACACTCGGTGTGGTGGTTCATCTCGTCAGTTTGGCAGGATTTAGGATCATCTGGAACACACACTTTTGGGACTGTCTGGTGGGGGATTTTCAGAGAGGTTTAACTGAGGTGCAAGACCCACCTGGAAGGCCAGCGGCACCAGGACAGGGGGCTTGGGCTAAATAAAAAGGAGAAAACAAGATGGTGGGCAGCTGTTTGCAAACGGTTGCTAAGGAGAGAAGACTCTGGCAGAGCCACCTATAAACTGAACAAGGACTTCACATGAACAAGACTGTGGTGGGTGCTCCAACTTCTCAGTCACACTTTTTAAAAATATTTTATCTATGTATTTGACAGGAGAGAGAGAGAGAGAGAGAGAGAGAGAGAGAGAGAGAGAGAGAGAGAGAACAAGCATGCCAAGACTTATGGGTAGAGCTCCAAAGATAGCATATGGAAGTCAGTTCTGTCCTTCCACTATGTGACCTTCTAGTGATTAAAACTCAGGTTACCAGATTTGGGAGCAGACACCTCACCTGCTGAGCCATCCTTGTAACGAACTCAGTGGTTCACCAAGGTTGACACGGATGGAATGCTTTCTTTGCTCTCTCAGTGGCACCTTACTTAGGATGAGTAGGCATTTGTTCATGCTCCGCAGGAAAAGTCTCTCCTCTCTCTCTCTCTCTCTCTCTCTCTCTCTCTCTCTCTCTCTCACACACACACACACACAAAGAAAAGCATTGACGTTTCTGTTCACGCCGCGTTCACGCCACCAGTCCTTCCCCGCCATGGTGACCCTGTACTTCCAACAGGAACAGAAACAAACCCTTCCTTCCATAGGTTGCTTTCTTTAGAACGTTCTGTCACAGCAATAATAAAAGTCATTAATGCAGGAAGTTGGAGTTCAGGGCTGTAGAAATAGCTCATGGGTTAAAGACTTTGTCTCCCAAGCAAAAGGACCCAAGTTCAGATCCCCAGATCCTGTGCAAAAATACCAGATGGAAATGGTACCATTCCGCACTTCTGGCCCTGGAGAGCAAGGGCCTGGGAAATCCCAGAGCAAAGCAGTAAGGAGGTAGAACAATCCAAGATGATTCATGATGTCATCCTTGGGTGTCCACAGTCAAGTACCCTTTTGTACATATGGACACGCACATAAGAAAGAAAGGAAAGAAAGAAAGAAAGAAAGAAAGAAAGAAAGAAAGAAAGAAAGAAAGAAGGAAAGAAGGAAAGAGAGAAAGAGAGAGAAAGAGAGAAAGAAAGAAAGAAAGAAAGAAAGAAAGAAAGAAAGAAAGAAAGAAAGAAAGAAAGAAAGAAAGAAAGAAAAAAAGTTAGTGCTAGGAAGTAGGACTAGACCATATAGTCCTTAATTAAGCCCTTGGATTGGATTAAAGAAGACTATAGAACATTCTGGAACTGGAGAAGCCAGACAGCTGTAGGCAGAGCTTTTTCAGCCATTCTGAGAGTCAAAACCTCAGAATGTTGAGAGAAAGGCAGACTGCAGAGGCCGGGCTCATACAGTTTCAAGGGGGAACAAGGACTCCCTTGGGGGCTGGGCTAGAAGCCAGCCATTCAAGCTACATTCTGGCAAAGAAGTTGGCTGTATGTACCCATATGCTGAGCCTGAAGTTGAAAGGAACGAGCAAAGGAAATTGCAAGAGAAAAATGTCATGTTCGGGTGGTGGCTGGGTTACTCGCCACTCTTAGCTCTATAGTGACAGAGCAGAAAGCTGTTAAAAATGCACATCTTGGAGCCTGGTGAGATGGCTCAGTGGGTACAGGAGCTTGCTGCTAAGCTTGATGACCTGAATTCTGTCTCCGGAACCCATGTAGTGACAGCAGAGATTAGTCCTGCAAGATGTCCTTTCACCTGGACACGTGTTCTGTGGCATGTCCACCCCCTCCCCACGGATAAGTAAAAATGTAACAGAAGGAAGCTAAAATGTACAGGTTGTCAAGGAAAGGGCACAGGGGGTACAAGGTGGGAACACAATAAGCAGCTAGAACTGTCCAAGACATGAGGGCTACTGAAGAGAAACTTGACTGTAGTTATATGACATTTTGTCCTAAACCATCAAGAGCTCATCTGTTGACTGCTGATGTTCCCTCAGAGACAGAGGAGCTGGGAGAGGCTGAAATGCACGTGCCCACCCACTTGTGCTGTGCATGTGCCCAGCATGACTGTGCACGTGCCACCATGTGCCCTCACATGCGAGGGTGGGAGGAGGTCCAGGATATATAAGGAAAGTAGTTGAGGTGCTTCCATTATTCCCATCAGTAACCCTCACCCCTGCTCCTGTAAGTAACCCCGACAGACTTGTTGGTCAAATGTTGGCATAATCATTTCTTTGGTCTGTTGTGGAACTCCTACTTGGGGTGGGAAGATGGTTGTGAGGTATCCCCCAGGAAATGTATTCACACAACTCCTCACTGGAACAATAAAGTTCCCCCCCCACTCCTAGCCCCCAGAAGCTTCCACTTGTCAAAATACAAGTTCAATCTTGTATTTCGGAGAGAGCCCGAAGGAATTCTCTGCTTTGAAACAACCACCTAGGGAAGGTTTCTGAAGTTCAGCCACCAAGCTACACAGAGGCCATCAGTGCTAGGCAGACAGGCTCAGACTGCGTCTCAAGCAGGCGAAGGAGTCGGCCACATGGCACTGCGCTTGCAGACCTACAAAATGCAGGAGCTGCTGGGCCATGGAGTCTTGCCTGCACCAAGGTTCCAGAGCCTTGCTAAGGATCCGACAGTGTTAGCAGGGTTGGGTTTCCTACAACGAGGCCCTGAGAGGCCACTGTGCCCAGTTGTGAAGGTGACTGCCCAAGTCGCAAAGGAGACCCCCAAGATGCAGGCAATACCATCGCATGGTGGAAGATCCACTAAGGAAAGTTACTGGCAGAGAGTGGAGTTGGCCCAAAAGAGAGGCTCACATGCTAAAGACAGAGCTGGAAGGGCGGGGTCGCCCAACCCTATTGGAGCCAGAGGCTACCATACAGACCCCAGAGGCTGGACATGTTTCTGCCTGTCTTGCTTGGTGCTCTCTTTTCCTGCTGTCCTTCTATTCCTCCATATGTTTGTATATTAGAAATACACAGTGCTCTTGCTTATTGATTGTGAGTGAGCTCACAGCTAAGAAACTGCCTTGATTCTCAGAAGACATGTTGGAAGTCAGTTTTTCTCTTTCTGTTCTGGGAATCAGACTCGTGCTGTCAAATCTGCGAGCAGGAGCATTTTGCCTGCTGAGTCCCTCAGAAGACATTTTGACTTTTGAAACATGTTGGGATAGCTGAAGACTATGGAGACCTTTGCAGTTCCCTGGAATGTATTTTGCATTACGAGATGACCATTGCAAAATAGCCACAATAAGCCCACAAGGCTCAAAGAGGTTTGGTGTTAAACTGGCTGGAGGTGGATTTATGAGTGTTAATCTCTTTCTTCTTCTCCCTTCTACTGACCTATAAGACTCCAGAACCCAAGAATGGGTTCTTGTTATTACCTTGGCTCCTCTGAGGATCCATCACATTGACTTGAGTTTATTTTCTGTGGCAGGGCATCCTGAATTTTTCCTATCTACCGCCCCTTTTTGTCCAACAGACTTTCATATGACCCTTGATATACAGCTCAGACACTGAAGTCACAAAGAAGTTCATTTTCAAATAATTCTTCAGTATACAGATAATTGTACCACTTGTTAAAGAGGAAAAATGTCCATGCTAATGAGATGAATGTGCTCGTTTCTTTTTACAGGAAGCTCAGTCTTGGCTGAATCTGAGACCTTTCACGGCTTAGTGAGTCTTAAACATTTTTCAGAGTCACCTCATATTTTGGGTTTAGATTAGTCACTGCTGAGAACACCGCTCTGAGTAAATACATAGTGTAAAATGGACGGAAGTAGGTTCAGAGCCATTGCAAAAATCATTGGAAATTCTGTCCTGATCCCATGTCAAAATTCATTTAATGATTTTTTAAAATGAAACTCAAGTCAGCAGCTCAAACAGCAATTTTTAAAATCAAACATTCGACATAATCCAATCCACAGGTGTTCTGATGTGATACTTCCGTACTGAGGAGTAATGGGGAAAATATGAAGTCTTTGCTTCTTGGAGTTAACCATTCGCCTTCTGGAAGAGCTGAAAAGTTTGCACATACTGTCAAAATGCTGCAGTTTGGGGCTGAGGAAAGAGGTGGTTGGAGAAGTACTTGCCATACACTTATGAGAGAAGCAGAGAAAGAAGGACCCCCGTGGCTTGGTGGTGGCAGTCCACCTTCATCAGTGAGCCCCAGGGCCCAGCAAAAAACAAGATGGACAGTTCCTTAGGAACAATACCTTAAGCTGACCTGTGACCTCCACATGCATGCACATATGGACACACACACACACACACACACACACACACACACACACATGCACACATACCTACAAATACATTGTGTGCACATGTATTCCAGTCTGCTGGTAACATGGTATAGTTTCAAATCTGAGCGAAGGTGTTTAGGCAGGATTCATGGACATTGCATGCTGTGACGCCATGTGTACTGCTAAGTAGCATGTTGTGTGTTCAGAACCAAGGATTTGGTGAAGTTTAGGGTAACAACACAGGTGAGTGCTGCCAGAAGCACCTTGGACACATGACACATTTGGTTTTGGATTAACTTTTTTTCCCCTAGTTTACAGGAACTGGTCCCTTCTGAAGAGCAGGCCTTAAATCTGATCAGAGCGCTGCTGGTTGCATCCTTGCTGTTCATGCCACCATTACATGGACAGTCACTTCTTGCCATAGTGACGATTGTCATTGCATGTTGCAGAGTTCATAGATTTACGATATTTTTGAATGTCTTTCTCCCCCCAGTAGCTTCTACAATACTCTTTGGTACTGAGTAAGCTATCCAGCAAGGAGGAGGCTCACAAACCAGTTCCAGCTGGTATATTTTTGTCCATGTCCTGTGATCTGTCTGTGCTGCATCTTCAATAATAGGGTCTTACTGTCAATTTTTGGAGGGCAACCCAAAGCAATGGATTTGGAGAGTTTTTGATTGGTGGTTGTTCAGAAACCTTTTACTAATGTCAAATTTTTCATGCCCCCCCCCCCACATTCGGTTTCATAATCATCTTGGTTTAAGGAACTGGGTCCTAGAAGAGTCTGGGAGACAGAGGCCACCTGAAGGCTATGTCCACTCAGAGCCATGATTGAGTTTAGCTTATAGTTGTGAGTTGGAGACCAGCTCTTTCGCAGGGGCTTGTTTCTTTGGGAGGAAGCCAACTATATTCCCAGCAGATCTGTGGGCAAGGCAGACGGGAACAAGGCTGATGGAATTGCCAAGGAATCTGTTGGAAGAGTCAGGATGGTGGGAAACCGAGACACAGAAGTGGGCTAGGTGTCCATATTGGGGGGGAGAGCAATGTGTTTTGGGAGGAAAGCAATAAGCTTGGTGAGATGATGAAGACCTGGGTTCAAATCTTGGTCTCCCCACTTTCTTAGTCAAGCCCCATATTAGCTATTTATTTGCTGCAACCAAAAAACCTGACAGAAACAACTTAAGGGTTGATTTGGGCTTATGATTTGGGGGGTGCAGTCCATTATGGTGGGCAGCATGACGGCAGAAATGCGAGGCCACTGGTCACACTGATGGCATCCTTGCCTCAGCCCGAGGAATGGCAGTGCTCAGCTCCCCCCCCTCAGTTAACCCACTGCAGAAACCTCCCACATATGCCCAGAGGCGTGTTTCTATGGTGATTCTAAATCCCATCAAGCTGACAAAGTTAACCATCTCCAACTCCTTTGCACCTTGGGATCCTGTTTCCTAGTCCAAGGATGAAGAAAGACCTACCCTGTAAGATGGTCACATCAGACATTTACCAAGAGCTTGGCCTCAGGGTTTGAGATAAACTCAGCACGTGTGTATGTTTCTTTATGAACTTGATCTGTGTGGTGTCCCTGGGTGTGCAGTACCCCATTGTGTGCCGGTGGCTGGCTGTGGAGGGGACCCTGAGTGCCTCTAAGTCTACACCGTGGAGTGTTCACTGCAAGACACCAGACACTGTTGCAAATGCAAACAGGGGATTTCAGCGCCTTGAACTTGCGTGGTTGAAGTAGCAGCATAGGCCTGAGGGATGAGCATGCCGCTGTCCTGCAGACATCTCTGCTTACTGCCTCTCTCAGACAGGCTTTGGAGACCAGGATTCTGAGCTTGGACTCCATCCTGGTGGCCAGAGGCAGTGACGGGTGGTCTCTGGATATCTCTATTCTGAGTGAGCATGGTCTCATCACTGGTGATACTGTGGCCGAGGGCTTTAGTATCTGCTTCCAGCTGCCTGGTCTCACAGCATTGTGTGCCGGCGGCTTGGTGAGATACTGTTTCTCACCAAGAACTCAAGCAGTTGATGAAATATTTGGTGATACAATCTCTGTAAGACTTATCCCCAAGAGAGTCTGTCTTTGAGTGACTTCCAACTTCTTCAATTCCAGGCCTGCTTTCCTCGGGGACCATCAACATATGGAACTTGTTTTTAATTTAAAAGAAAACAAACCCCGCCTCCCCCCCTCCCCCAATCTCCTGCCTCTGCCTCCTGCTGCCACTCCGGCTGTCCTCTCTGGCTGTGTCATTATGTCCGGCCTGAAACTTGCTGTCCACTCCCTTAGCCAGTTCCATGGCTGCCCCTGACACATACCAAACTCTGCCTTCTGCAAGCCCTTGACTTCTGGGCGAGTGGACACTGTTCTGCCTTTTACCAAACATCTCTCCCTCTCCTGCTCTCGGGAGGACTAGGAAGAATTGCAACTTGAGTGTTTGGACCACAGATTGGGTGATTTGTGTCAACGAAACTCTTTGGGTGGGAAGGCCTTCACCTGGTGATGCCAACCTTCTCGTGGCTGGTACCGTACCTTTAGCCCCTGGTATAGGTCTTCCTTCCAAGAGCCTGTTTTAGAGAGGAGAAATCAGGCTGAATAACTCCCCCACAGTTTAATGGTGAGGGCAGGACTCTGCCCTCAATTGATCCTCCAAAGTCTGGCTCTAAACCCCATGGAAATACTGATGGCAGCTGAGACGGTCTCAGGTCAGGTGCTTGGCGTTGCTTACGTGTGAGGATGACTTATGTGTTTTTTCAGATGTTAGCCTGTTCACGGGGTTCAAATCCATTCGTTTTGAGAGACAAAAGACGAAAGCAGGGGCGGAAGAAGAGAGTGTGAGAAAGGGGTTACACCATGTGGCACAGCCAGCCCCCCTAATACACTTCTCTCTGAGCTTCTCATGGCTCCAGGACCCCCTCTTCCCAACTATGACATCACTAGCCAGCCCCCGAAGATGACAGCTGTGTGATCCATTATCAAGGGACATCCAGGGACAGAGGAGGCTGGAGCAGGCCCCATGGGCTGGGAAGCAACCCATCATAGCTCAGGAAGGGGCTGTTTGCACTGGGCTGTGTTGCCCCTCCCCTCCTGACCTGAAGAGACATCTTCCCAGCAAGGGTTGGAGTTTCTAGCCCGTCCAGCCTGCTCGCAGAGACACAGCCCACACATCACTTACTGAAGCTCCAGATTTGATGAGATAAAGCCCAGGGCATCCGTGAATCAGTTCATGGTCCGCACCATGATGAAAGGATTGTTTGCTTAATAGATACCCAGACCGAACACAACCCAGGGCTGAGAGCTTCAAAGACGCTTCTCCACTTGAGCCTCTTGAATTTTCAGGCAAAATCCAAACAACTTGCTGGTCTTATCGCTCCCTCGAGATGGTCCTGTTGTTTGCAATATGACTCTGAACCCATTTGCCAAGGGATAAGAGATGCCTCAGCTGCTTTGGGGGCTAAAAACTGATGCCTTCAGCTGTTGTGAACACCAAGCTGCAACCCCACTTTGTAGAGGGGAGAGGCCAAGGAATGATGGGCCCCAGAGAGGTTTAAACAGCTAAAAGGGAGATAAATATTGAGCTTCCGTGGGCTCCTCATTTCCATGTACTAGTTGTTTTCCTAATGTGTGTGTGGTGGGGGCTGAGCAATTGATAACTGAACACAGACCTATTCTTTAAAATAAATAAAACATGAGGAAGGAAGGAAGGAAGGAAGGAAGGAAGGAAGGAAGGAAGGAAGGAAGGAAGGAAGGAAGGAAGGAAGGAAACAAAGGAGGGAGGGAGGGAAGGAGAGAGAGAGAAAGAGAAAGGGAGAAAGAGAGAGAAAGAAAAAGAAAAAGAGAGAAAGAAAGAAAGAGAAAGAAAAAAGAAAGAAAGAAAAAGAAAGAAAGAAGAAAGAAAGAAAGAAAGAAAGAAAGAAAGAAAGAGAGAAAGAAAGAAAGAAAGAAAAGAAAAAGAAAGAAAGAAAAGAGGCCAATCTTTTCCAACTCCAGCTGGGGACGTTGATCTCGCTGACAGCAGTGGCATAGGCCCCCTTCAAAGGGCACAATTACCCCCCTGGCGTCTGTCGGTTCTGCCTGACTTGGAGAAATGACTCCCTCTGCAGAGTTCCTAAAACATTTATCATCCCGGCGATTCCCCAGGCAATTAATCTGCCTTGACTATCTCTTCTGTTGTTGTATCGAGCGCCTGTTTAACCCTTATCAGCGGTTGGGCTTTCGACAGCTTGTCTTTCTAAAGCAGCAGAAGCTTCCAGAAGGCGAGGCAAAGGTCCACTAGTCTCTGTCTCTTGGGCTCATTCCCCAAAGACACCTGGTCTCATCACCATCCAGGAAGGTAATTTGTCTCCTGACAAATAGTGTTAACATGCAAGGTGCTTGGCACAGGACTGAGGTCCATAAAGCTGAGACAGGACCCCGGGCACCAGGACCCCGGGCACCAGGTCCCCGGGCACCAGGGCCACAGATGCCGTGCTGACCTGGTCTGTTCCACCTGTGTGAACATCACTGCAGTGCTGCACCCTGTGTGTTCCACCAACACCTGAGAGAGACATACCTGCCCTTTCTGAGGAGCCTGGCAGCTCTTCCAGTGCCGGGTTCTGTTTCCCAGTGCCAGAAGCATTTGCTCTCAGGTGAGAAGCTGTCTGCCTTCCTCCATGGCTCTCATACTGTTTCATGGAACCTCCTCAGCAGGGACAAAGGTCTTCATTCTGATCTTGAGAGCCTGACATGGCTTTTGAAGAGGCCCGTGTCCACTGTGACTGGAAAGTGACAATTGGCCTAAGGATAGGGGTCACTTGAAGGTTAGGGTGAGGGTCAGATAGAGCCTAGGGTGGTTACAGGCCTGCTCTTGCCCTCTTGCCATGCCAATCCCTCACCTGTCTATAGAAGATCCTGCTTCCTGTATGAGGAACCGGGGTGCTCGGGGAGCCTTCTTAAGGGTGACATGATCACCAGATGAAATGGCTTGGATCAAGGAGACAGTGGGGGAGGGAGAGAAGCCTTCCTTCCAGATCTCTTTTGACCTGGACTTCTTGCCCCTCCCGGTTCCCTCCATACCCCTAGAATCTCCAGTCCTCCCTCATCTCCCCCATCCTCTGGCTTTCTATTCACAGGTTTTCTGGCCCAAGAGTTGGGGACTTCATGAGGACAGAGTCCTTGTTTTCTCGTCTCCACTCAGTAGACCCCAGAAGGAGGGTGGGAATGTGGATCATGGAAGCCCCGCTGGGTCTTAACAGAAACCCTCTTTGAGGCTTTCTTGCTGCCAGCCAGACCTTGCAATTGGAGGAGACATTGATCCTGCAGGCTGCAGATCATTCTGTTCAAATGTGAGCATTCGATGCCGCGTCTCATTCCTGCCGGGGTTTACGACTCTCGTGGGGTCCATTCCACAACCCACTTCCCAGCTGAAACCTGAATCCGGGGGCAGCTGAGACCAGCCGCAAGCCTCAGAAGGAAAGAGACCTACATCTCCCCAGGGACCACCAGCCAGGGACAATGGATCTTCTGTCAGTTGGTGGCGAATATTACAAGAACCTAAAGATATTATCCTGGCTCTGGTGAGACTTGTAGAAGCAAAACAGATTTTAGAAACACATATATACACATACCAACAACAACAAATAAAATAATATAGAAGCTGCTGTGGCGGAAGAACTCCACTGCGACCTCACCTAGATCTGGCCCCAAAAGAAAAGAGAACGATGTTGACCATGCTGGAGGAGAGTGGGGTACAGGCAGATCTGTATAGAGGAATTCACCGGTAGTCAGCAAACTCACTGCCATGGGTCATTTTCACTGCTCACTTGACCAGATGTAGAATCAGCTGGGAGACACACCTCTTGGTGTGCTTGTGAAGGCATCTCCAGAGAGGTTTACTAGATGGGTAGGGGCAGTGGGGGAGACACACACTGCATATGAGCAGCGCTTCTGCATGGGCTGAGACCCCAGGATGAAAAACAAACAGGAGCAAGTGAACTGGGCAACAGCATTCATCACTCTCTGTTTTCTCACTGCAGACGCAGTGCGACTGGCTGTCTCAAGCTCCAGCTGCTTCCCCACCATGATGGACTGTGTAATGGTTATTCTTCACTGTTGCTGTGAGAGAACATCCGAAGTCAAGCAGCTTAAGGGAACAAGGGAGATTTATTCAGTTTATGGTTCCAGAGGAGAGAAATAGTCTTTTGTGGCAGAGGCGGCATGGCTGGTGGCTGAAGCTGGAGGCAGGTTAAGTCACTGCATCCTGGAGGTTCAGAACTGCTCAGTCGAGTAGGCGAGTGGCTGAGGCTGAAGGCTGGAGGATTCCTGAAGAGTCTCGCTCCTGAGTCTTTTGTTCTGTGGTTCCTTTTATCTGGCTTGCTACCAGGAGGCTCCAATCAGATCCAGGGCTGGTCTTTTATTGTAATTGTATTGATCTGGATACTCTCTTGGGTAGTCTGACAGCTGATCTTAGTTAATGCCAGGTATAGTCAAGTTGACTCCTAAGATTAACTATCACAAGTCTACCCCTTGTCAACTTGACACCAGATTACATTTCCTTAGGCTGCTCTGAAAATATCCACATAAAAACAGTAATATTCATAATTTCACCTAACATAACTATCCATGTACAACTGCACATTCATTATTTTTCCCAAGATAAGTAAGTGACAATTCCCTTGAGAAATGTTTAGTCTTTAGTATCCCATAATGGAATATCATAATGTAGATTACAACATTTTATCACAAAGCTACAGTTAGCATTATATAACATAAATATCTTCTTAGTATAGACCATACTCAGTCCAATTGTAAAAGTCTCAGTACAGACTACATCAGTACTCCCAACACAGTCCCAAAGTCCAAAGCCTGCTGTAAAATCAAAAGACAAGTTCCATACTTCCAACATACAATGGCACAGAATAAACATTCCCATTCCAAAAGGGAGGAACAGGGGCATATCCAGGAAAGATCGGTCCATAATAAGACCAAAAAACAACAGGATGAACTCTAAATTCTGCAGCTCCAAGTCCAACAGGTGAGCCTCTTGTTGAAACTATCTCAGTTCCAAAGGGCTGCAGTTCCACCCCTCTAATGCAGCTGCCTGTAGAATAACACATCATTCTCTTGGGCTTGGGCTGACTCCTTCTAGAGTATACAATTCCTCTTGGCAGATGTCCCATGTTGTCTCTGGAACCTCTAACATCTTTAATTTTCAATGACAAACCACAAACTGCCCTTCTCGGACTTTTAAACTGCAGACTTTCTGCCACATGTTGTCTGGATTCTGCCTTTCTCTGAAACCTTGGAGGAGAGATCCATAACCTCCTCCCTCTTGCTGCTTCGATGCCTCTGAAGCCAGGAACACATGGATGACTTTGCCAAGTTTTGCTGTTGCCTTGGGTGAGATTGCCCCCTCCCCCCTTGAATCATAACTGATTCAGCTTCTCTGTGCTAACTGTAGGAAAAATCTTTTTCTCTCGGGCAATTGCTTTAGTTGAGGAACAGACCCTTGCTTTGGAACTCCACCCTTTAGCTCATTCCTTCCAAAAGGATTTGCATTCTTATGGGTGGGAGACTTCCCTGAGGAATTTGCCCTCAGGGTGCAGCCTTTCCCGTTATCCAAATAGAGAACAGGCTTTGTATTACTATTGGAGCTAATCTCTTTAACAGCAGACATTTTGTTCTCTGCTTCTTCCTGGTTCAACTCTTTAAGTTTGCCATTGCATTTTTCTTCATCAGACCTCACAGTTTTCTGCCTGATTTCTTGTTCTTTTTCATAATTTAAACTAAAAAATGGCTATATCACATTGTCAAGACTACATTGCTAAGAAATTTCCTCCACTAAGCACTCCAGTTTAACTTGAGGCAAGCTTTCAGGATAAGGGCAAAACTTCACTAAACTCTCCACCAACACACGGCTCCATTTGTCACTCATCCAGTTCCAAACACAGTCCCTATTCCCCTCTGGACCATCACAAGCTGGGCTTCCACTGCCTGCGTCTCTCATATCATTGCTCTCTTCCAAGCTCTTATGAGAAAAGCCCATTCGGCCCCATCACCAAGATGCAAAGACTTTTCCTGCACAGAGTCCCAAAAGTTCTCTGTATTTCTCCTAACACACAGTTCCAAAGGCACACTAGTCGCATCATAGCATTGGTCATACTGCTAACTTCTCTCAGCTTCCCAAACAGCTTCATGTTGTAGTACCAGATGCTTTTAATCTCACAGCAATACCGCACTCCTGGTACCAATTTCTGTAACAGTATTCTTAACTGTTGCTATGAGGGAACATTTCAAGTCAAGAAACTTAATAGAGAAAGAGAGATTCATTCAGCTTATGGTTCCAGTGGGGAGAAACAGTCTTTCATGGTGGAAGTGACATGGCTGGTAGCTGAAGCTAGAGGCAGGCTAAGTCACTCAAACATCCTGGAGGCTAAGAGCTGCTCAGTCTAGTAGATCTCTTCTAAGTCTTCTGTTCTATGGTTCCACTTATCTGGTCTGCTATGTGAGGCTCCAACCAGATCTAGGGCTGGTCTTTTTATTATAAATGTATTGATCTGGATACTCTCTTCAGGTAGCCTGACAGCTGATTTAGATAATGCCTGGTGTGGTCAAGATGACACCAAAGATTAACTATCACAGACTGTTTCCTCAAGCCCTGAGCTAACATAAACCTTTCCCTGAGTTGCTTTTCGCAATTTGTCATAACAGCAAGAGAAAATTACTGACTATGAACAGCCTAATTTGGAAACAGGTTCTGGGCAGCTGTGATTATCCACAAGTCATCTGGAATTAGGAGGTTTCTGAAACCCAGTGATAGAGGTCCTCTTGAGAAAAGAGGAAGATGCTTCAAGACACAGAGCAAGAGGATTGCAAGACAACAGAGGAGACATGAGAGGGATGCAGCTGCAAGTCAAGGGATGCCGGGAGCCACCAGAGACCAGAACAGGTGGTAGAGTCTTCTCCGCTCCCAGACTCCTGAACAAGGCAGGGTCTCACTGTTCCATGTCAGTAGAACGTGATTTGTTTCTGAGCTTGTCAGCTGAGCATGGGTCACTGCAGTATATGCTTCCACAGCTCACCACAGCTCACCTGCTGAAGTTGAGTCTCTAAGAACGCAGGAGAAATGCAGAGGCAATGAGCCTGCGTGTGGCTCAGTCACTGTGCAGTTTTCCGTGGAGAAAGAGTGGAAAGCAAAGTGGAGTTGGGGTCAGGATTCCTTGGATGTGCTGACTGCCTTGGGCAGTGGATGCAAGATTCTCATCTTCAATCTCTTTACACTACCACCACGGCCTTCGCTCTTTGGGTACATGTTTGTGGAACACCTCAGTGTGGCTGGGTCTAGATAGCAGGGTCACCGTGGTGAGCCGGCCAGACCAGCTCATGTCTTAGAAGAGATAAGCATAAAGGAACGAAGCATCAGGATGCACTTGAGGGAAGATCTGCTATGATTGGAGTCACCTGAGAAGAAGCTGGTCAGGCAGGGGCTCAAAGCAGGCACCTGAGGAGCAGGCACATACAAAAGCCCTGTGAAAATGCAGGACTTGGTCAGACCACTGAGATGAATTCCCATTTGTTATTTACCTGAGACCTGTTTGACACGTTGTACCCTGACCACCTGTCCGTCCATTCTTCACAGACACACTCTGAAGTGAGGTGGCAGGGATGATGGCAAATTGCACACTGTCCCAACAGGCCAGAGGCCTCTATTTACTGGCCAAGTCACTCACATTGGCTATGGTGTCCACAGCAGACCCCTGTGACAGTTGAAGGGGCGGTGACTTTATCCCTGCAGCAAGGACTGCCTTTATCTCTCAGGAGCTCAGTCACTCATTGACTATTCATTTATTCTTTCATTCACTCAGCAAATATTTACCCAGCCCTTGCTCTGGAGAAGGACAGTGTCGAAATGAGTTATGCACACACAACCCACGGCTCTCTGTGCCGCCGCAGGGGAGATAAGAAAATCAGTGTTGGAGGTCCATGGGGGGTTGGGGGGTTTGATGTTCCTTTTGCCTTTCAGGGTGTTAGTAACACACCTTGATTTTCCCTGGGAAAAGTGTCCTTCCCTTATTGCTTTCTCTTCCCATGTGTGTATGCCAGGGGTGGTGGTCTAGACGTTCCTGCTTCATTACCAAGTAAACTAGTCAGTCAGTCATAGGGGATGGGGAGACTCACTTTCATGGGCTATGATCATGGAGATGTGGGCGGGTGAGTGGATTCCATTTGGGGACCTTTCTGTGAATAACCCAGGGTGCCAGAGCAGCTTTCCAAAGAAGCATTCACTCCACCCTCGGCCCAGGAGGGCTTCCTGAAGGTGAACTCTGGAGAAAGAAAGGAAAGGAGGTCAGAGTTCACAGCCAGCACCCACCCATGCATGGTTGCTGGTCTGCTGCTGGCCATCTGCCTAATGTTAATGAATATACACTGTACATGAGTCCTTTTCTCTGCCGGTATGTGGCTCCTCCCAACCTGCCTTTACCTCCTTCCCCCCATACCCCACATTCTGACCTAGATCCCTGTCTAAATGATTTTACTCCAAAGTGAGAAACGTTGCCTACTAGAGAGTTGGGTGTAACACTGGAGAGGCTGAGACTTGTAAGCTTGCGGCTAGCCTGGGCTACATAGAGAGACCCTGGGGCCACACAGCGAAACTCTGAGCTACATAAGGAGACCCTGTTTCAAGTGAAAAATGGCACTAGCTATCCAGAGAACCAAGCAATATGTGGTCTTTGAAAGAACAGGAAAAGGTAAGATGATAACTCTTCAAGATGCCTGCCAGATGCTCTGGGCTTCCCAGGATCTGACGTCAGGGTCAGACTGTTCCCAGGACATGGGGGTGAGCTTCCACATCTGAGCTGTGCCATCTCTGGGCATCTGTCCAGTAGATGCCTGATTCGTATGTATCAGTTGCTTTCTTCATTGTTGTGACAAAATGCTTGGCAAGGCAACTTGTGAGAGGAAGGATTGTGAGGGTGCAGTCCCCCTGCAGGGGCAGCTGTCACATGGCATCCCAGTCAGAAAGCAGAGAGAGAGGGGGGGGGTATCCCGCCTCCCCAGTTGTCCATGTCTTGCAAATGTTCCTGGAGCCATGGTATGGTGCTACCCACATGACATGGCGGGTCTTCTCATGGCAATTAACTTACTCAAGAATTAACTCTAGAGACTCCTTTAAGACATGCCTGCTGGTGTGTTTCCTAGAGGACTACAGATCTGATCAAGTTGACAACTGATATTAACTACCACGTTCTCGGTCAACTAGACAGAAGTGCTAAGACCAGAAGACTGGGAACAGGAACTAGAGTTCACAGGCTGGCCAGAGAGGGTGGTAGTCCATATGTGCCTTGCAGGGCCACTCTGAAAGACCACTCCACAGTTCCAGCCTGACGTTCCAACACCAGTGCTCCTGTTTTCTTTCCTTCCATTCCAGGCGGAGCTGAACAGGACACTCTGTTGGCTCCAGACAGAAGCACTTGGTGCAGATAACGACATCCAAGGAGACGAAGTGTAAAGCCGGGAGCTCCTCACTTTCATCAGAGCTCTGGAAAGAACTCCGCTGTGGGAGGAAGTCTAAATTCCTTGGAAAGATGATTCTGGTGGGGCCCAGCAGGGAGCTGGGTCTCAACACAGAGAGGGACTGGATGGGACCCCAAGAGAAGCTCAGGGAAACTGCAACACATCCAAACCTGCCTATCTCTTTCTGATAGACATACACATGTGGTGGTGGTGGTAGGAGGAGAGAGAGAGAGAGAGAAGGAAGAGGAGGAAGAGGAGGAGGAGGAGGAGGGCGAGATTCTGCCCCCTTCCTTTCAATGGGAGGTCTGTGTGGCTTTCTTGGCCCACTTTGAAAGATGCCTTCACTTCAGCTCTCAGGGTAAGATCCAAGCTCCGTGCTGTGGCTTCCAAACCCAACAAGGCTGGAGCCAGCCTTGCCTCCCCTTCCCCCAGTCCCCACCCTGTCATTTCCCTCCATCCATCTCCAGTCTGTCTGGCTCTATCCTGTTCCTAGAAGACACCGGCCCACACCTCCTGCTTCCCCTGGGGTGACCTGCTCCCGGTGTTCTCCCAAGGGACACAGATCTGTGCAGGCCACTTTCAGGGATGCCAGCATCTGCTCCCTGCTTTTCCGACCCCTCCTCCTGGAGAGGAAAGGGTGGTGAGGTGGGCATTTCTTTTGTCCTGTCCATCATCGTCCACTCAGGGCAACTCCAGGGCCATGATGGGTGTATCTTCCAGGAAAGCAGAAACGGAAACTGTGTGCATGCGAACGTGCTATGGAGACCTGGCTGGTGGTTTATGAGTACAAGCTAGGAAACCTCTTCAAGGATGTGCCTCTTGTTCTGTTGTGGGTACCTGAGGATCATGGGACAGGCCATGAAGGTAGGGGGAGATGGACGGGAAGAGCTACATGGAGACCCACGACATTGGAATAACTCTTGTTGTCCTTGTCTCTGACTGTGGGGACGAAGATCTGTGTTTTACACCTGGCAGGATATAAAACTGAATGGGGGGAGAAGGGGGCTGAGGTTTCCGAGTGGTCACACCCTGCTTCAGGCCAGTGGGGTCACTACAGACCTCGGCGATGCATGGCAGTTATAAAAATGGCCCCCGCCTCCCCAGTTGTCCGTGTCTTGCAAATGTTCCTGATGACTCCGCAAATTGCAGACGTACAAGGCAGAGAATTCCAGGAAACGGAGTTACACCAGCCAAGGGAACATGCTTCCCGGGCTGTCCTCGTGGCTGCCCTGATTGATGGAGTGAGGAACAGCTTCATGTTCCAGTGTGACCTCCTGAGACCAGTACATCACACTCTGGGTGGTCCAGCTTCTCCTGTTACCTCCCCAACTCCACCCAGCATCCCAGGACCATTGCCTTGGTCCAGAACCTTTAGTCTCTGCTCACTGACCACCCCCCACCCCCACAGCACCTTTAAAGGGTCCAACTTCATTCCACACTTCTTTGGTTGCTTGCCCAAGGCTGAGTTACCCCCAACGTCTGTACCTCCCTCTCAGTTCCCTGCTCTGGGAAGGACTATATCCCCCACATGGAGACCACCTAGTTGTCGACAGAGTATAGAGTTCTTATTTGCTCACTCTGGATCTTGGGTTTTTCCTTTTTAGTATCTCAGAAGTCTTTCCAAAGTGTATGGATCTGCCTTATTCTTGCTAACAGCTGCCTGGGGTTCCCTGGGATGGACCCTGACTTATTCCACTTGCTGTGTGCTGCATGATTTCATTTCCATAAGAGTAAACAATGCTGCGGGAAACATATTTTTAAAAAACACCATGTTGTTAGAGAGAGAGAGAGAGAGGGAGAACAGCATGCTTGTGGAGGTCAGAGGACTTTTCAGAAGTCAGTTCTCTCCACCATTTGGTCTCTGGGGACCAAACCTGGGCCAGTAGCTTTACCCACATTCACCATCTTGTGCGTCCTGAGCTTTCTTCCTGCCACTCCCTATCCCTGGATTATATTTCTGCTCATTTTCTGCTTCGGTGGACCTGTAGTACCCTGCAGGACCCAGGGGAAATTTCACCTCATCCAGAAAGCACAATCAGATCTTTAAAAGGTAGTTGTTGTTGGTTCTTAGGGTCTCCCAAAGGCCCATGTGCCAAAAACTTGATCACCAGATCATAATGCTGTTGAGAAATAATGTAAGCTTTAGGACGTGGGGCCTAGTGGCAGCTCACTGAAGGTCAATACATTGGGCCAGCTCTTCTTCTTGCTCTTTCTGGTGCATGTGTGAGAGTGTGTTTGTATGCGAGTGTGTATGTGTGTGTGTGTATGTGTGTGTATCACAAGTACTGTGTGTGTCTGTGGAAGCCCAAGGGTCACTTCAGGAATCATCCTGGATTGTTCTACCTCCTTTTTGCTTTGCTCTGGGATTTCCTAGGCTCCATCTTTCAGGGCCAGAAGTGTAGGCTGCCACCATTTCCATCCAGGTTTTTTTTTAATATGGGGTTGTGGATCTGAACTCGGGTCCTTCTGCTTGCAAGGCAAGGCTTAACCCCAATCTCTCCAGCCCTCTTTCTGTTTTTGGAGGCAAGGAGCATTGTCTATCTCATGCTCCTTGCCACAACTTTTCCAAACATCTGAGTCAACTGGCATGCAATGATGGTTCTCTCACGGTGAACAGAATGGACATTCCTCCTGTATGTTTTTCACTCCAGGGGCTCCATCCAAAGGAATGGCTGGCTCCCACGGGCATGGAGCTCCTCCATCCCTCATAAGGCCTACCATGAGATGCGGGTGTGCCTGCTCTCTGTTCTTCAGGCCTGAAGTCCATCCCAGAGTCTTCCAGTACCTGACAGACACCCAGCAGGGGCTCAACAGATCTGTGAGTTGAGCCACCATCAAACTTTGGCAGCTGATTTCCAGGGGACGGTTGGGCTCCATCGGTCGACCTCAGCTCCTAGGCTCACTCGCTGGCTGGCGGGACCACCTGCCGGGTGGTGAGACCCGCTGTTCTAGCTTGGTGGGTGCACGCTGTCCCTGCCAGCCCTTTCCCATCCCCCTGCTCCATGAAGGAAGCTTTCATTACAGCCCCAGCTCATCTCTTCCCAACTGCTGCCGCCCGTGTCGTGGCGTCGGCATATTTTTTCAAGCTCCATTGCCCACTAATTGTCTCCTGTCTGTTGGTTTTGCCTTCCCAGCTAGATCGTGCATTCTCTCAGAGAGCAGAGCTTCTCTTGTGATACTGTCACATCTCCCTCGATGGGGGGCTTGGGGAAGCTGTCCCGTAAGTCACCAGAGCAATTGGTTACTCCATTGATTGGGTCAGACCCTGATACTGATTGGTAGACACTGTCCCTGGGGAACAAAGGGGTGTTGGAAATTGTATCCTGGCTGTCCCAGGGAGGGACAGATCTTGCATAGCGAGCTTCAGGGATCCTGGCTTTGCTTCTGCACTGTGTACCCTGCAGAGGCTAAATTTGTGCAAGAATGCCTTTTGGTCTCTCATGGCCTATCTGTTGAAGGCCATCTCTCCTTCAGAAGACACCTATAATAGCATCTTCCATTCCCAGCTCCCAGGGTCACTAATAACCCCAGAAGATGATAGAATGAACTTTACCCAGAACCCCAAATATTTCTAGATCTGCTTCCAAACAGGTCCTGCTCGGTCAGCCTTTCTTCTGTCAAAAGACAGGAGGCAGGTTGCTCATCCCATGGAGACAGCACAGTTACATCACGTCAGATAGAGCGAAAGGAAACAATTAATGAGCTTAGAGCAGAACTTTGGAGAGAGAAAGAAGGAGCTGGTGACGCGTGCGTATCGCAGACAACCTCAAGGCGCGCGACGCTTCTGCCTGCCAGCGAAGGATGGGTTGGCCTTTCGGAAAGAGGAATGTGCCTCCTGGAGACACAAAATCACTACCTGGGTTCATCCGGTCTTCTCATTAACTCAAATCCATTCACAGTGTTGTGCTTAGAGATGGCACTTGCTGACGGCCCTGAGCAAGCTGTCTAGCCCCCGTGCCCTCCACGCATCCGGCAGCTGGTGGAGGGAACAGGCATGAAACACATCAATGTGAGACAGGCCAGCTTGTCCTGCACGTGACTCGTGCCTGTGCTTCTTGTGCTCCAAGCAACAGAACTGACTGATGTCTGGCTGGGGTTGGAAAGAGGGTAGGGGTGAAGGTTGGGGTGAGGGTAAGGGTGAGGGAGGTCTCTCCTTAGACATCAGACTGAGCTCCCTCCGGAATTTTCCAGAGGGTTATGGAGTGGAGATTAGCATGCACAGGAGAGCATATCTAATCTTAAAAGGACAGAAAGGGTGAACAGAATGTGGGGAGATCAGGATTGGAGATGGGTGTTTCTGGGAGACCACAGGCATTATGTTAAGGCAAAGCCTGGATTCATTTCTTCTGGCAGCAAGAAGAGGCAAAGCAGAACTCTCCTTAGCAGAGGCACATAGATCTATCTAGAAGTGATCCCTTTGGAAGGTGGAGGTGGAAGGACTCTCCTGTGGTAGTACCAATTCTGGAGCACAAAGACCAACAAGAGCACGTGCTATGATTTCCAGGGCAAAAGGAGGAGGTCCGCGTGGGGGTAGTGGGGAGGTACTTGGATGGGTGGTCGGCCATTAGCACTCAGCATCTTTCATGCCTTAGTCATGGATGCACTCCAGAGGAGCAAGGATGGAGATGACTTCACAGGCATCATGGTACCGTGGTAGAGAACAGGAAGGAGGAGAAAGGAGGAGGAAGTAGTTACTTGGGAGAGAAACCAGCAGCTCATCGACACCTAGACAGCTCTGGACAGCTGGACAGAGAGACAGAGGGGTTGTGGATGGAGTTTGTGGAGAAAGTCCAGGGGCAGCAGATCCCAAAATCAAAGCAAATGAAAGCTAACAGGGTTGCGAGGATCAAACATTGTGTAGCGTCAGCCTTTAGTGCTTTGGCCAGAGAAAGACGTGCATGTGTTTGGGGTGGGGTGGGGGAAATCAGTCTGACCAAAGTCCTAGAAGCCAGGCGAATGAGAGGGTGGGGACAAGAAAACTGCAATATGCAGACCTCACAGTGGACTGAAAACAGAAATGGAGGCTGAGGCAGAACTCTGTTGTGATTTAACACCTGATAGTCTTCTGTTTTCTGCAAAGGCTTGTTATCTCTTTACCGATGGGATCTGACCCTGGGATCCTCACCTTCCCCAGTTGTGTGAAGAAGCCATAAAACAGAGGACTGACCCAGGGAGTGAACCTTTTGGCCACAGTTTAGGGTTTGGGTCTAAGGACGTGACCTGTGACAGGGCACTAAGAATCATTTGTGGGGCTTTTGTTGAACCCACTGGGGAGAAAAAGCATTCTGCTTCCTGCTGGGGTTGCAATATTATGGGCCACCAGTTCAAAGCTTCCAGATACCAATCTGTCATCTCACAGGGACAGCTGGCCTGAGAATGGAAACCAACACACAGGAAGGAAGAGGGGGCACTCAGGTTCTTGTGACACTGTTTGCCCTCTAGATCCTGCTGCGGCTCAAATTCTTATTTATTTGCGCCAACGGATACATGTTTAAACTTGAGCCCATTTGACTGAGGTGTTGTCATTTACAGCTGAAAGGAGGGCTGGCCTACGCACAGTGCCATGGCTTAGCAAAGGGTTGCAGGTGACTAGGCAGTGAGTACTTGTTAATTCACATAAAGGACCAAAACACAGACCGAGTCCGTGGTTACAATCCTGAGGAGAAAAGAAAAGAAAGAAGAGGAAGAGGAGGAAGAAGAGGAAGAGGAGAGGAGGAAGAGGAGAAAAAGGAGGAGGAGAAAGAAGGAGATGAAGAAGAAGAAGAAGATGATGAAGAAGAAGAAGAAGCAGCCAGAAATTGACAAGCTGCCTGTATCTTAATACCTGCCAGAGTGAAAACACAATGATTTCCTTTATATTGCAAGGGGTGAGTCACACTGGTGAGCCTGGCTTGGCGCAATGACTTCGTGTTCCTGCCAAGGGCGATGGTTCAGATGAGAGCTGATTTATTTGAGGACACACGTGTCAACATCATCCTGTAGAAAAAAAAGTGCAGATATGCTTTTCTGGCATGTGCTGTTCCAAGAGGCCCCTTTCTTGGCCTCAGAGACAGAAAGCCAGGATGTGAGACATCGTGTGAATCTTAAGATGGCCAAATGTGGGCTCCTGGGGGAGGAGAGGCCTCTTCCCACACCATGGACAGGGGAGGGGTGCTTTACATCAAGTGGAGCTGGAGTGTGCAAATGCTCCACTCACGTGGACAGGGAGGGAGAAGGGAGAGCGAGCACTTTGGCAGTTGAATAGAGAGACCACTGCAAGTGAAGACCATGAGAGGAGAGAAGATCGGCTCTCTCTGCTGCCCGCACACGGGCTTGTCTGTCTGGAGTCCCTGTTAGTGAAACTGATCGTTCTTTGTAGGACTCCATCCCTTCACCCACCCATCCATATATCCATTACACGAACATCAATTATATCAAACTGTGGGGTGGGAGGAGGTGCCTAAGTATGTCCCCAAACCGTCCCCAAGGAGAAAGAGAAGGGTCCACCCTTGCAGAGAAAAGCCCCTAAGTCAAGCCTTGGGGTGGAAAGGATTTCACAGTGGGGTTGGTTGAGAAGGGCTTTGGATGCCAGCGCTCCATTCCTGGAGGACACTCTGCTGAGGGAAAAGATGGAGGGTTTGCAAGCCTGACACCAGGAAAGATAGGAAAGAAAATTGAGACGAAGCGCTTGGTTCTGGGATAAGCCAGACGGCATTGTAACAAGTCGTGTGGTTGCTGGGACGACGCGCTAAGAGAAGATGAGGGAGAAACACTTCAGATGGAGACTAGTCCATCTATTAGCTTAATTTTTTCTGCAAACCAAGAGGAGACTGTCATTAGTTCATATTAGTGACGGTCCAGCTGAAGGAGCACCTGCCTTACTGTAGAGCCTCACTGGAGACGATGACCGTGGCCAGAGGGAGCTGCCTCACGGCCTCAATCAGGCCATGACATGATCAAATTTGTGCTTTTGCAAAGGTCACGGCAGCTGCAGGTAGAGGATGGATGAAGGAGACCAGCCTTGTGGCTGTCCTGGGGCTATTGGAAAAGTATCCTCAGTTGATAGCCAGAATCTGGCAAGCCGGGGTGGAAGGGACAGTGGCTTGAGGGGCAGAACTTCTGCTGTTTTCTTCTGAGCCCCAGCTGGGTGCAGCCACTGGTGGGCTTTCAGAAATGCTTGTAGAATTGAACTTTCTGGAATAGCAAACTAATTGAGTTTGTACCAAATAAAACTGATGCTTCATGCCAGTCTCTGCTTGGGAGAGAAGCTCCAGACCTGAAGGCAAACCAGCTCGGGAGCTTCCTGGGGTCCGGAACCCCTCAAGGTTCTGAGGACTAATTTGGGTAGACAGAACAGAAAGCCGCTGTTTCCTGAATCTGCCTGTCCCATCAGATCCGTGTAAACAAGCTATTTCTTAGGGGATGTTTGCTGTTCCTCTGGGTAAAAGAATGACCATCTGCCTTTCTATAGATACCAAAAGGTCAAAGTTCAATGGTCTTCTTCTGGGACTAGCTAGCAGAAGCTCTCCTCCACCAGAGCATGGCAGGCACATCTGGATTCCCAAGCCCCCGAACAAAAATCTCTCATCCGTGCTGGGATAAGTGTCTAGTTCCCACAGTTATGCCTTCTCTTTGTGGTTTGCAAAACCTTCCAGAGGAAGAGGGGGCCACGTGTGCTTTTGGACGGCAGGAATGTACAGCAATAAATCACACTGGGACTCACTGTGTGCTAAGCCAGGATGGTTCCCTTGCGCGCCCCCAACCCCCGCCCTGCGCTATCTGCTTTAAACCTCTTCACTAAAGGCTATGCGAGCGTCACTAGGCTAACTCATTTGTCAAGCCATTAGCCTGCTTAGTCTTGAGAACCTGCCCCTGCCAGCAGGAGAGTCCGAGTCTGCCGCGGCTTTCTTCTGCAGTGACCAGGAGGAGACGCAGACAATGCAACACTTGTTCCCCAAAGGGACTTCTTGGATCCTCCCACAAAATGTTAGAAAGTGGGTACAGAGCCCAAAGGACTCCGAAAGTCTGGGGAGTATCGCAGAATCCTATCCCAGGCCAAAAGTGAGTCACAATGAAAGCTTTTTAAAATATAAAACCGTCAACCTAGATTTCAGTTCCAGGGAAACACATACTTGGTCTTGACAGAATGTTTAAAAAAAATCTTAAGCCACTTGACAGGAAAATAAATAAAACAGCCAAGGAACATTGGAATATAATGACTTACATCCTTCCCTACTGTCCCGTGTGTAGGTCAGGGTGTGCATGGACATGACCACAGCATGCATGTCCTCTGCCCCGGGGCCCCTGCTTTTCACTTAACTAGACTAGCTTATGTCCAGAACCCCATGCTTGGATGTGGCTTAGCTCTGCCGCTGCCAGACTCAGCTCATGATTCTGCATCTCTCTGTTCAACCCGGCTCCGACGATTGCCGCTGCTTGTAGTGTCAGTTTTGAGACCAGGATTTGTGTTCCATGACTTACACGTGCAAACACTGTTCTATCTCTCAAAGAAGCTTCGTTGATTTCCTAAAGCCGGCCCCCTAATAAATATTGAAGACTAAGCACAAAGGGGGTCCAGTTCTGCGGAAACATTAACAGCAGCGATTGCTTTGTTAAGCTTACCGAATGGAGGGAATGAAGAATAACCACCCTGTGTAATATCTGTCCAGCATCTGTTAGTTTACAAGGTGTTTTGAAACCATCTTATTTGATCTGCACAATAACTCCCATAGGTAAGGTAGGGCACCTGAAGGATTATGAAAACCGTACATTTTCTTTTTAAACGGGGCTCTAAAGGTCGCTGGTGGGAGGTCAGAGCATTTGGAAACGGAATCTCAGGTCTCTAATATTCATGAACATATTTAAAAGCCATTTATCCAGAGTCTGTTACAGCCAGATGAGATGGCAGCGGGTACAAAGATGACTAAAACAGTCCCGGCGTAGGAGGAAGATCGGGTTCCAACCAGAAGTAAACAAGCCCCTGCTTCACCAGGGGCTGCGCGTGTGCTCCCGAGAATGGAGGAGAATCGGGACATCAGCTCTAATCTGATTTTTCTGCCAGCTCTGCTCAGTGGCTGTTTACAAACGCCAGAGCCTTGAAAGACGAGGAGGGGGCTTGATCACGTGACTAGGGTCAGCTCTAACTGGAAGGGTCAGCTGCCGGGTTGGGGACCCAAGTCTCCCTCATTGAACCAAGCTCTCCGGGGGTGTCCACAAAGCTTAGGCGTCCACATCGCGCACACAAGATAAGTCGCTGGGCCTCTGGCTTTGGAGCGGCGCTTTTCAAGCCCGAGCTGGTCAGTAATTACAGCGCGGCGGGCTGGCAGCGGCTGCTTGCAGCCTTGAGGCTCGGTGGCACCCCGTGGATCCACCCCAGGGCGGCGAGTAGTTGTTGAGGAGCGGGGGCTACAGTCCACACTTGGCTTGGTAGCCCGGGCCTGGCCTGGCCGTCCTCGGGATCAGCGTGCACGGCTGCTCCCCGAGTCTTCTTTTCCTATGCATTGTGCTGGGTGTAAAGAGTTGTTTCACACGAATGTTCAGTGACGCCGCGAACACATGGACATGCTCCTCGCTCGGAGGAAAGGCATCCCGACTCTGGCGCCCGGCCGGGACTGAGACCAGGGCCGCAGATGATCTGTAGTTGGGGCCAGGGCAGCTCTGAGAGCTGCAGACTATGCACGCCGCGAGCCCCTCAGCAGACCACCGTCCATGAGCCCCTTGGTAGCCCATGTTCCGCGATCCGGTCCGCGAGTGACCCCGGCTCCCTCGTGTCCACCTGCCGTGGGCCCCGTGGTTCTTCCATGAACCCCACCCGCCTGGCTGGGCAGCAGCGGGTCAGTTGGACGGCACCGGAGGCCGGGCCCAGCTCGATGGAGCACGGGCACAGTCAGACCATCAAGTTCTTTTAGGAGGAGTGGGTTTGAGGGGTGTCTGGAACTTGCCACTTGATATGCACGACCCTACAAATGGCCCCTGTAGCATGCCCCGCTAGGGCGGGCGCCCGACAACACCCCCCCCCCCCCCCCGGCTGTCCACCGCGTGGCCCAGGCAGCCAGCAGGCGTGGACAGCTCGACCGCTCTTTTTTTTCTTTTCTTTTCTTTTTTTTTCTCCCTCCTGGTTGTTTTTCCGGATACATTTATTTTTTTATTTTTTTTTTCAGAGCTGAAAAAAAATAAAAGAGCTCTCCGGGCCGCGCCAGCAGCCTGCAGTGGAGCGTGCTCGGCCTGCAGAGGCACTAGTCTCCCACTTTTCCTCCGCCCCCGCAGCCCAGCCTGGGCTCTGCAAGAACCCGTTCTGCCTGCCGCTCAACTCCACTCTAAAAGGAACGTGGCAGGGCTACGAAAGGCAGTTTTCGATCAAAAAGAAAACTCCAGAAGCTCTTCTGTGCGATCTAGGCCGCTCCAGAGCCCGATTCCACGTAGAAAGGGGCTAAAAATCACACCCCGAGAATTGCCCCAGGAGTGGGCGGAGCTCTCCCACGCCGGGAGCTGGGGCAAAAAGGAGCTCCAGCTCCCGGAACGTTGCAAGCAAAGCATGTTAGCGTCGCAGGGGGGCACCCGCGAGAGACGGACAGGAAGAGGGCCAGGGGGGACGCCAGAACCCAGGACCACGGCACGGAAACGGCCCTGGGGCCGGTCTACAGCCGGATCCGGGGATGGAGGGAGCCGAAGAAGAGGAGTGAGGTGGCCCGGGAGGAAGGCTCTGCTGTCCTCCTGAGGCCTGCAGGCCGTTGGCAGTGGAGAACCAGGCCATCCAGGAAAGGAAGGGGTCAGAGGTCGTGGAGCCCTAAAAGCTCATCAGGATGTGGGAGCTGCAGGCGCTTTGTAGTTGAGGACTTGGGCCTGCTTCGGGTTGGACCAATAGGGAAATGATAGAGCAGGTGTCTGGTGAAAGTAGTAAACCAGAACCAGGCCAACTCAGAACATTCTAGACGATTAGGGGCCACTTTAGGGATAGGGGGGGGTCAAAGACCTTTGGGGGTTCTCAGGTACCAAGGGTAGGGGGGCTTCAGATTCTTGCATCCCCGAGCAGGATTGGAGAGTTAGACGCTTGTAGATCCAGGGTCGGATTGGGGAGGGGTCTCTGGGAAGTGGGCTTCCTGGGCAAGGATTGGGGGGATTCAAGTGCTTAGAGATCTGAGCCAGGACCTGAGTAGGGGGAGTCAGACAATTGGAAAGCCTAGCAGGTTATTTGGGGAGGGGTCTTTCGGCTTTGATAGAGCCCAAAGCTTCGCTTTTTTGGCCCCAGGCCTAAGGCCTTGTCAAGACAGGCTTGTGTGGCCAGGGCTGGCCAGTTAGGCCAGACCAAAAGCAAGAAAAGTGAATTAACTCAGGAATCTAAGGGAGGGGGACCCTGAGAGGGGGTCCCAGAGGGTGAGACATGGCCACCAGGCGTTTAACCGACGCTTTCTTGTTGTTGCGGAATAATTCTATCCAAACCCGGCAGCTGTTAGCCGAGCAAGTGAGTAGTCACACCACCTCCAGCCCTCTGCATTCACGTAGCATTGCTGCGGTGAGTCTCCCGGCGGCCTCTCCGACACACGCACCGTGTGCACTGCGGCTCTGCCTGTCTGTCTGTCTCTTGTCTGTCTCTCTGTTTAAAAAAAAGAGAAAAAAGAAAAAAAAAAAAAAAAAAAAAGAACACCATGCAGCAGAAACGTAGGTGTGATACAGAAGGGAACGGTCTCTTGGCCAAGGGTCAAGGGGCACCCACAACCCTGAATGGGGAAGAGCCATACAGGCCCGGCTGCACCCCTTTACCCTGCTCACTCAGGAAACTCTCCCAGGCCTCCCTCCTCCCACCGTGTCCCTATTCGACCGGGCAATTTACATATGTTTTAACACGAGGATTTGGAAGCCAGGGCCTTTGTGAAAGCTTTTTGTTTGGTTTTGTTCTGTTTTCTCCCAGCCTCCATCTCCCCCCACCCCCACCAAGTAATGGCCACACTGTGGTTCTGAAGGCCAGGTGGCTGGTGTGAAAACCCACAGCCTTGCCACGTGAACTGCTCCCCCCCTCCCAAGAGAAAGGAGTTGTGTTGCTGTGTTGTGTACTTCCTCCCAAACCTTTTTCTTCTTCTTCTTCTTCCCCCTTCCCCATTGCTTTTAGTGACCTCAGCTCTCTGTGGCCCTGTTGCCTGTGAACGATGACCTCATGCTCCTCTTAGGGGCTCACGTTGCTGAGACTGTAAGGTGCTAGATTCTTCTCTTTCCAATTCCACACAGGAAGTTAAACTTTCTCTTGCACTCGGACTTTTAAATTTTTTTTTTAAGATGATGCAAATCTAAAAACTGGCCCCCCAAATAGCAGGTTTTTTTTTTTTTTGACTGGAACTTCACTTAGTCTAGTAGTGGGCTTTTTATTATTAACAAGGGTCTAGAAAGATGAACTATGTTTGGTTTGTTTTTTGATGGATACTAACTTTCTCATTTTGAGCCTCGGTTTACTGCCAGGGGAGAAAGCTGTTGGTTCTGTCCAAGACAAATATTGTAGTATCTTTAATTGAAAAGTGAAGTTTTTGAATGATCTGCTGTTGCCACTTAGATTTCACTGTAGGAATAAAGGGGAAACAAACTGTAACCCTAAGACCTGGTTCTCAGGCTTGTGCTCAGGTGGAGTTTGTAGAATCCCACATTTATCTCACCTTTTTAGAACTGTATTGCTGGTCAATTCTTTTTCTTTAGAATTTATTGAAGTGCTAATCAACATTAGGTTCTATGTGGTGATTGTAGATGTTCTGCCGAGACAGTTTACCTTTTTTTTAAAGTCAACATGAAAAACATCTGTGGCTATTTTACTCACAAAAAACCGATTTTAAGCCGTATGAATCGTTTTAGGCATAAAAGAGTGTGAACTTTGGCCAGAAGGGATAGAAAAGCAGCCCAGAGTGTTTGGGCTTTTATTTACATAAGAATTTGAAGGATTTTTGCATTTATAAATGAAAAGAAATTGTGTTACACGGAAATAAGTAGGAAGATGTCTGTTAGCGGGAAACGGTTGATTCTGGCAGTAATTTTGAAGAGAGTTTCCTGAAGCAAACCAAGAAATACTGGAAAGGAAGCGAGTAAAATCCTGAATGGGTCTTCAGTTATGTTGAGTAAAAACTGAGCTTTGAATGACTTCATTTTACACCGTCTCGCGGGGACTGAATAGAACTCAGCCGCGCGAATATTCTCGCGTCTCGATTTTTCATTGATTGAAAAAGATGTTATTTGTTTTAAAATTGTTTAAAATTTAATTGTGTAAGGTTCGATGCACTCTGGATCTTTGGGTAACATGAGAAAAAAATGTTTTTAACATAAATTCAGACTGTTCAAAAACATGAGACTTCACACGGGCAGCTTTTCAAAAACACATCTCCGAGTTCAGTCAGCTGCTTTTTTACATGCTTTTTTCAGAGTTAGATAATTGCATAAATATGAATATAAATATATATATGTATGAAGTAAAATAATGTGGGATGGAAAACTAAAGTGTACAGGTTAAAAAAAAACTGTAAGGCAGAAAGCGTGTAGATGGATATAGCTACTTTACAGTTTCTTGAAAGCAATTTTCTAAATCCAACCGAAATTCATGTTTAAGTCAAGAACATGTAAACATATTTTCCTGTGTTACACTATGGAAAATATTACATATCTGAGTATTGGGAATCTTTTTTTTAGATCACCGAAAGCAATAAACATGAGAATACCCGAATGAATTTGGGCTCCTGAAAAACAGATTCTGCACATTCACAAAAATAGTTTGCTCAACTTAGAATTGAAAAAGAAAATATGTATTTATGTACTTTAATTGTTTATCTTTATACATTATGTGCTATACATTTCTCCAAATATTTAGGGATAGATTTTTTTTATTTTGATTACTCCTACGTTTTTTTTTTTCAACAGTAGTATTTCTAGGCACAAAATAATAGAGTATATCAACGTGCTAATTGTAGAGATTACAAGTTTTTTTCATTTCTTCTAAAATCCAGAAAAGTATTACAAACATTTTGGAGAAAAGATACACCCAGCACAATTAAAAAAAAAAAAACTACAGAGTAATTCTTGCAGTACTTATTAGAACAATTTGAAAGCTTTTTTTTCTGATTTGTAAATTTTCAAACCATGTAGCAAATAAAAACTGTTTATCAACTTTGAATGTGTTAGTAGGTGATATTAAAAATCAAATTAATTATAATTGAATTTGTTCATTGTATGACAGACACCTAGGGACAGCGCTGCTGGTTTTAAACACTTAAATGTCCTTCGCACTGAGCAGCGAAGCGCTATTAGTTGTGAAGTTGATGCTTGTATATGGAGAAGGCATTTTATATTCTTTTCAGGGTATTTGAAAAATTACAAATAAAAACTTAAAGAGTACATTTTACCATAGTAAAATAAAGAAATTAAAAAGGCAATTTGCAAATATTTATCTTTCAACTTAGATAATTAAAAAATAACCTGAGAATTTAATTTAAAAATCATAACCTGAAATTTTAAGTTTCTAAAAGAAAAAACCTGTAGATACTGATTTTGGTGTATTTGTTTTTGGCATGTAAATTAAAAATAAGTATTTAAAATAATGGAACCTTTTTTAAAAAAATTAATCTTGAGTTTTCACATTCTTGCTTAAGGAAGAAGTTACAGAAATGGATCTCAAAGTGGCTTGTGGGGTCTGTCTCTCCCACCTCAAAAGAAGCCAAATTTCTCACCTTAAATTGCAAACTTAACATTCAAACATTTTAATCCCTGATTTTTGAAGCTGTAGTTTGAAGAAGATGCTAGACGTTTGGTGTGGGAGTTGTTGAGGCGGAGGTGTGGATGTGCACAGTTTTTCATCAGCTTGCTTGAGGTGCGTGGCACTCGCTCACAATTGGGGATTTATAGAGAGGTCCAGGACCAGAAGGGACCCGAAGGTCTTCCAGCCGGTGGTCCTTCTGGACCTCCTGCCTGCTGGCTGCACTGAGGGTTGAAACCCCTCTGCTGTCACTTGTCACCCACCTCTTTTCCCTTCTGTGTGTCTGTGGCAGCCTGCTGGCTGTGTGTTGACCCCCAGTGTTTCCCGGGAGATTCTTCTAGTCTTAGCGTCCCGGCTCAAACGCATGAGCTCTTACAATGAGTTAGGTGTAGTGTTCCTTTTTTTTTTTTTTTTAAAGTTCAGCACCCAGAACTGAACAAAATTCTCATTTGTATTTTTAATTATGTTCATATTTATGTTTTTGATTATGTTCACATTACTACAGTTAATTGTTAAAAGTAGACTGGGGTTTGATTTTAGTTTTCAAGTAAAACACACTTGTTGACAATTTTGGTGAGTTGTTTTCCACGTTGCTGGCTGTCATGTTACTCCTCCAGGCACCCTGACATAAGGCAGGAGCACTGGCCGGCAGTCTGGGAATTTAGTCTAACCTCTGTCCGTCGCAGATGGTATCTTTTGGGACATCTTTTGTCTCTTTGCTAAGTTGAGGATTTTGAGTTGGGGATCTCCAGGGTTCCATCAATGCAGCAGTGTTGAATGCGAGGTTTCTCCTAACCAAACCGTGCAAGGGGAAGTTTTAAATTGAAGAGGAGAAATCTACAGCCAACTTTGATGATGAGGTTGTCAGCCAATGTTTCTAAAACAAACAAACAAACAAACAAACAAACAAAGACACAACCTCAACTGTAGGCAAAAGTGGGCGTAAAGTCTTGAAGGAACGAATGAGAGTTAGTTGGTGGCAGCTCGATGGGCTGTGCTGTGTAGACCTGGGTTTTCTTTGCGCTCTTGGAATGCATGTGCTGCAGGGGCTAGAACCGCTTTGGTGTTGACCGCCTAATGTATACTGTGCCTTAGAATAATGTGTAATCCATAACGGGAAGCTGGAGTTAATTGGTCCTAGATTAGTTTGAAACTAGCACATTATTTTTAATAAAACGTGTGCTTTCTGGGAAGGAAAAGGAAAAAAAATTAAGGATTAACTATGGTTATAAGAAACCCAAAGTCCTCGTTCAGTCTTGACTGTAATATTAGCGAAGATTTATTGGGCCCTTACTGTGTGCCTGGCTCTGCTGAGCCCTTTGCATGGGTAAACTCATGGCATCCTGTTGAATCGTGTCCATGAGCAGAGAAGCCAAGTGACAAGGAGCTGGGGACTGACCAGGGACACCACCTCTTAAGTGGGGAGCTGTGGGTGAAGTGTAGCCCACCTGGGCTGCTGTGGAGCTGGGAGAGCAGAAAGGGTTAGCTGCTGAACTGTTTTCTCCTGCAGTAGGGAGCACGTTGGTCTCCATCAGCACTTTGCTCACTGAGGGGCTCAGTTTTAGCCTGGCCGAGGCTGTTGGAAAATCATTTCTCTGTCTTCGGGCTCCAAATATGAAATCATCGTCTATTTCTCTCTAGGTCTGTTTGCTTTTCTGGTTGCAGAGTCCATGCAAGTAAGGCGTCTGCCTGCAGCATAAGGGCGCTTTGTTGGACCTGAGTGAGGCAGACTTTTATTTTGGCGGTCATGGGAATAAAGTAAATACCACCCCAGCTTCGACCTGGGTTTCCAGTCATTTTGCTCAACTTTTCCAGACTTCCTGAGTGAGCACAGATGGGTCTCCACTTCTTTCTCAGTTTTATGTAGAGAGTTCTTTTGACCATAAATTCCAAATGCTACTTGGAGTTTTCAGGATGCTTGAGGTGTCTGCCATGCACAGGTCAGAAACCTCGACTTAGATGTTAGGGAGATTCCAGAAGTGGTTGCAGCACATGCTGCACTAGGCTGCGTTTTACTCTCTCCTGGTGATTCTTAGGCTGTAGTTTAGCGCAGGCTTGACCGAGTGACCTGGCGATTTCATGGAAGAGTTCTGAAAAGTGTTTTTAAGTAGTAGGATGGGTAAAGGGTCTTTGAAAAGGTGGTGTTCTGAATTTAATTCTGGTATACAGGTAATTCCCTGCATTATTAATAAAATTAAAGCAGCCAGAGGGTGAGGTGGGAGGGAACGGGCCATAAACCTAGGGCTATCCTCATCCTGTCTTGAGATTTCTGACCTGATACCCTCGTGAAGCTTAATTTTCAAGTATTTGTAAGAAAAGAATTGCTTTTGTCCCAGAATTTAGGATCCTAAAGTAATAGTAGAAATCAAGAGACAGATCCCGCACCCAGCAGTCAGCTAGCAAGCAGCCTGACTCCCACAGAGGTGGGCAGCACCATGCGTTCAAGGGTGACCAGCCAGGGAGGATGCCCTCGGAGGGACACATCTTGGGCTTTGCATTTGGGGGTTTTGCCTTGCATTTGGTTTTATCGGTAAATCTGTCCTTACCATGGAACATTCTGGAAACGTTTGCCTTTTATAAATCACAAACTTTTCTTTCTTTCTAAAGCAGAGGGAATTGGTAAGGTTTCCGTGGACACTGACTGGTGTCTTCTGGAACCGCGGTGTGTGTGTGTGAACACATTTCTCCCTTGAGCCAGCAAATTGTAGGCACCAGGAGGGCTTTGACCACCGCAGTGCCACTGCCCGAGTTTCTCTCGGAGGTTTTTTTTTCTCCTTGCGTTGTGTGTAGCATCATGGCCCTGGCACATCAGCTCCATGTGCACTATTAATTTTTAAATAAGAAGCCATATTATTTATTTGCTAAATTTACTGCTAAACATAAAAAAGTCAACACAGTTGATTACTGAAATTCACCACTAATTATTTCCGTGATCAATATTGTAAAAAAAAGACCTCGCTGTGCAGATTATCTCCATTAGTAACTGTCTGTCTGGAGATTCCATGGCCTAAAAAAGAATCTTTAGTTTTATATTGAAGTTTAACCCTCTGAGTCCCCCTGTGCGTTCGTTTGGTCTCATTTGCTTGCTGTGCTAAAATCAAACAGTCGCCCAAGCAACTGCTTTCTGGGTGAAAGGGGAAGGGTGCCTTTTCTTTTCCCACCTGTGTCTCTGGGACCCTGACTTTCTCAGCTGTCCCTGGTCATGGACGGAGCCGCATATGAGTCCCTCTGTGTCTGTCTGCAAATGGTCATGGGTTGTTTATATTTTAATCTTATTGCATCTGCACGGTTGATTTACATGTTAAAATATGCATTCATTTGACACAATAGCACATCTTAACCTTTATGTTCTCTTCCTAAGGAAATTTAGAATGCTGTATTAGAAGCGGCATTTGATTTTATGAAAAGATTGAACTGAATGAATCCAGAGCAAATGTGCTTTATTTGTTTCCAATGTGTTTTATTTTTTCCAACTGTTTACTATCTGGCACCTCATATTGGCACCTCATCTTCCAAAACACTTGCTTCATTGAAGAGAAGCCCATCACCGGGGGTTTCTCTTAGGAAACATTCTAAGCACCTTGGCTACTGGTCTTAGCTTTGTAGTCAACATAGACTTGTTTGATGCCTGTTTTCTCACCTGATGCCTTGTCTGTCCATCCCATGCTGGTCCTCCACTCTCCCTGCCTGGACGTGCCCGATGGCAACACCAACCTGCAGGAGCTGGATGAGGTACTGTGTTTTAGATATTTTTGTATGTTAGGTGTTTTTCGTTTATACAGAACTATTTTTCCTGCAGTCTTTGGTCGCTTATAAAATGCTAGTCAAGGTGACATGCACTCAGCATTTACTTGGCTTATCTTACAGTATACATGGAATGTCATACTTAAAATTTGCTTATAGTATAGATTTTTATGTCATGTGAGTTGATGGTTTGGAAGGGTACTTGGGGGCCTTACACTCTGTTCTAGGACATTCTCAGCTTGGAACAGCCATGATGACTGTTCCTAGAATGTGAAATTGGCTTCCCACCTGGATGCTGGTTTTGACCTCTTGGTGGCTGAGAGAATGATAGAAGATCCAGTGGAGGACAGGGCATCTGGTGGGAGCCATGGCATGCCTGGACTGAAGTCGGGGTGCTGTCTGTGTGCTGTGAGCTGGTCACTGCAGAGGCCTGGGGCTGCCCTTTCCCAGCAACGTCCCTTGGCCTTTTCATTTCTTATTAGCATCTCACACTGGGGGAGAGAGGATGCCCCCCCAGCACTTGATTCTAGTAGTGCTGCTGCAGGGCTGGGGCTCGGAGATGACATAGGCTCTGTCTGCTTAGCATGGAGAGGGCTGACCTTCACAGCAGAGCTGAAGGGCAGGTGGTGGCTTTTCACATACCCTTCCTTCAGAAAGCTGGGGTGAGGATTCTACCACCACAACCAGCTCTGAGCCAGATCTGGGTACATGCAGAAAGTTCTCCCTGGTTGATGGCAGCAGCATCAACCGAGGAAAGCCATGTAAGAGGCCGTGCACAATGAGTGCTGGGACCCAAGGCCACTTGGACAGGAAGCTTGATGCAGAGCTGTGGGGAGGCTCTGGACACCTGAAGTGACGCTGGTCTTCCTGAGTTAGGGCTGAGGAAGCCAGTCCTTCTTCAGCTATTGGCCGAGATAGGGTCACTGTGCTGGTGGTGGGGTGGGGGAGGATCACTAGACACATCCCACGGTGGAAGCTCCCTGACCAAGGCCCGCACACATGGATGGTCTCCTGCTGTGCTGCAGAGTGTGTGGATAGATTTTCTGACCTCGCTCCAACAGGTTAAGGCCCAGGGCCACTGAGTCTGGTGGACATTGAGCTTGGTAATGGGCCCTTACTGGCAGGTTGCAGCTGGAGTACTAGAAGTGTGGTCATCAAGGAAAACAGGCAGCTGGTGCCAACCTCTTCAGGGGAAAATTCTAGAAACTGGCCTCATAGGCCATTTTCTGAGAGCCAGCAGGCCATTTCCAATTCCTTTGGTTTTTTTGAAATGGTATCTAAGCATCTAGCCTGGCAGGCCTTGAACTCTCAGTAATCCTCCTGCTTCAGACTTCAGATGTGTGCCACCACGCCCAGCATCTTGCTTTTCTTATGTTCAGCATGCAAGTGTTTGATGGGGTCTGATATCCCATGAGCAGAGACCCTGATGAAAAGGTGTCTGTGACGTTCCTGTGTCCCCCCCAACACCCTCACACGGCACATGCTGCCTCCTTTCTCCAGACTGTTATGTTTTTCATGAAGTGCAGCTTCTAGAATTATACGTGACATTTCATTTACCTCATTCATTCATTCCACCCATTTACTGTTGACTCACTCAGCTAATTATAATTGCGTGTCATTACTGTGAAGTGCCAGGTGCTGAGCAAGGAGCTGGGCTGTGCGAGGACAGTGTCCAGAGGCTCGGCTGCTAGGCGAGGCCACGCTTCAGGGATAGTAGGCATCTGTCCTCCCTGGGTGACCGCTGGGCACACCGCAGGCATCTACATGAGCTGCCCTTCTACTCAGACTGAGGACCCCGGATCCCACCTGCCTTATGCCTATACTGTATAGTGCCTGCCAAGCAGGAGGCTCATGCCCTGCTACCTGGAGTCATGCAACCTTCCAAGCTCTTGCTTTGTTCCACTCAAGATAGGAACTATGGGGAGAATTAAATGATGTGAGTGTCAGGCACAAGCTCGCAGCCCAGCGCTCAGACCCATGTGTTCTCATGGGGTCCTCAGCACTGGGAAGCAGGAAGCAGCCCCTCTGGGACCAGGAAAGGCATGTTGGGGGGGGGTCTGTGCAGCTCTCCCATGGCCTTAAGAGCATGAGAAGAAAAGACCGTGAGCTCCGCACCAGGCCAGGATGGCAAAATGTTCCACGGGGTCTTTACTCGGGGTCCTGTGTGCAGTATTTTGAATAGCTTCATGATGAGAAGAGGACATTAGTTTTTAGCAGCCACAGGCTGTGATGTTCTGACTTCTCAGCTGAGTGGAGGCATCTGCTCATGCTCTGACTTGGCCCCACATGGAAGAGGCACGGCGGAGCCTCGTGTTCCTTTTGGACTTTTGAACGTGTGCTGCTCACGTTGCTTGTCAGCTGGTTTTTGTGCCAGTCCATCACGGTTGAGCTTGGCTTAGCTTCTCAGAAGGGAAGAAGGTGTGTCTGGCTTTGACTCTCTGCCAAGGCCCTGCTGATCCTTAATCTTAAGGCCCCCCGAATCCGCCCACATGCTGAGGCAGGACTTGTAAGGAGCAGCCAAGACTATGTTTGGAAAAATGAGAGTGTATGTTCTTTCCATAGGTCAGGAATGTGCCATGTGTCTGGTACTCTTTGGGAGAACAAATGCCCACGTCTCAGATGGATCAAGGCCTTAGTGCACATGGCGGGGAAGCGTGGGGAACTTGGCTCTGGGTTCTGGCAGGCCCGCAGCCCTTGGAGGACAGCCACGAGTTGAAGGGATCAGACCCTTGCGTTCCTGGGTGTCTGCCCTGGTGGTCTTGCAGTGTTATGTTTCACGTAAGAAACGTGCGTTTCTGTATCTTTACTCAGACATACAGGCTTATTTGAGAGAAACCTGAAGTCACGCCATATTTTTGGAGTGGGGGTAAAAATTAAGCAGGTGTGGCTGGTGAGGTCTGCGCTTATGGACTCGAGCTGTGCATGTGGACCCTTGCGTGTGAGAAAGACGCTTCGCTGGGAGGGGCTGAGTGAGTTGAAAAGTAATTGCAATGTACTAAGCTTGAGATTCCATGCTCATATCTGCTCCATTTCAAGCAGTCGGCGTTTATCTTCAATTGTTTTCCCTTCTCAACACATGTTTTCTGTTTGAGCAGTACATACTGTGGTGCACTTTACAAAGCCACACTGATAAGAAGAGGTAGCGTGCAGCTTCCCAGTAGGTAGTGTTTCTGTCACACAGGCCTGGCTGTGAACTATCAAGGACAAATTATCAGCTGTGCAAAAGTCCGCAGGCCCACAGCCGCCACTATCCCTTCCCACGGGCACAGACTGGTGTAATGGAGGAGTCTGTGCAAACTGGCACCTGTCTCTCTGGAGACCTCCTAATATGCAGACCTCTGTAGGCACAGAAAGACTATCTTCATCCCAAGTATGATCCACATCTAATTTTTTGGGAGTACATCTCCGTATAAATGTAAACACTCCTTAAAATAGTTGAGTCTATTTCACCTGGCTGTATGTCTATGGTTTGTCATTTGTTTGTTTTGCATAAAAGATGCTGCAGAAAATCCAGGTGAATTTAGAGCTAGTAACAGCTCAGTGTATTCATGAGCTAGAGGTAAAAGGTATCACCATTACCATCATCTTGGAACATGTCATTGGAATATTGTAGGCTAGACAACAAGCTTGTGCAGTGGAAATTCTGCAGCTCATCACAAAGTCCTGTGGTAATTTTAAATGTTGCTTTGTGTGACTCAGTGGAATTGTGAGTTCAAGTTCTGGTCCATTGTAGGCAGAAGTCTGTCTGGCATCCGCCAAATAGCTGACGGGAGCTGGGAGCTGTTCTAGAAGCTTCTCCTTGCACCTCAGTGATTCTCCACAAAGATGGTGGCCAGTTGGCAGCCCTGGAGCACTTCTGTGCACTCCAGCATCGTCCCAGGCGGGAGTGCTCCTGAAATCCTCCCACAGGCTCTGCAGCTGCTGTTTTCAATAGAGGCTCGTTGTCCTCACTCATTCTCTTAGGAATCTGGTTTTATCCCATGGGGCCACCAAGAAAGGTTGTCAGCTTGTGTAGGGACAGAGGCTTCTGTGGTCATCTGGTCCAGGGTCCAATCTGTTATGTGGCTTGCTTAACTTCTCTGAGTTTCAGTTCTGCATTTATAGATTAGAATAACATTTCCAGCTTACCTGCCTGGTTTTGTGAGGGCTAAAACAATGAAAAACATCCTCAAGATGACAAGTGGGGAAGTGTATGTGTTCTCAAGTTGGATGACACCCGAGTTTGCATTGTGGGTTCAAGCTCTGGAGCCCACACAGTGCAAGAAGGAAGCTCACCTTGTGAACTGGCCTCTGATCTCCATGTGCATGCTGTGGATGCACGTATCTGCGCACATACATGTACCTGTGCACACACAGTCTGTGATGTTTATATAAATAGCAAGATAAATTCTCATGAGTGAACTTAACAAAAAACACTCCTGGTGAGCAGCTACCAAGATTCACAGCAGACAGCTCAGGCTTGAAAGACACATGGTTAGTAAAGGATGGGGTGACACGGCCTGCTTGGGGAGTGTGGGCACTGGTGGACCCGGACATAGTCCCCAGATGCTTGGGGATGACCTTGGGTCCATCCTTTTCAGTATGGCTCTTGTGCAGGATGTTCACCGAAAGTGAACATGTTGTCCTTAAAAAATGCGTTGTTTGTTTTTTTTTTTTTTTTTAGGTTTCTTAAAAGTTTTCCACAGGATTGTGGGGCAAACACACACAAAACCCAGGGGCAAGGATGGGGCAGGTAGCAGTTTGTTTTTAAGAATTTAAGTATGAACCCTATTTTGAGATTACGGGGTTTTATTACCTGAAGAATTTCTAAATCTGGATGTTCTCTTTATGTGATAACTTTAACCATCATGTGTGGGGTTTAAGATTGTGTTATTAGGTGAGGAAATAGGGATTTTTCAAATGCATGAAAAAAATAAATGGAGGTACTTGCAGGAAAGGGGCTGGGTATAGGTTCCTTGTCTAATTCTACAGTGATTCAGAAAGCTTACAGAGTGCTGTGTGTGTGTGTATTTGCACACGTGTGTGTGCACGTCTCTGCGTGTGTGCTGCAGGTAAGTGCCACAGCTTGCGGGAGACCTTCTCTCCTTCCGACATGTGAATGTTGATCCGGGTGGTGGCACCTATACCTGCTGGACTGTCTCACTGGCCAATGAGATTTCTACAGACTACTGTAGAAAGTAGTCTCTTGAAATTGGCATTTACAAATTCTGAGTTCTAGAGCACCTCTAGACCCTTCAGATCTGTTCATTGTTTCCAGCCCTTGGACCCTCCAAAAATGATCAAGTGAAACTTGTATGATTTCCCTCCTAGTCTTAAAAGATTATTAAGGCAGAATATTGAAAATTTGAAAAACTAGAACTGTTGGTGTCATTTCAAAATAAGAGTATGGTCAGTACCCCGCAGCTGAAGGAAAGAAAGAATGGAGTAAATTGTGTTGAGGTTTCAGGGGTTGGCCTGTCACGTTGGTTTACTGGCCTTTCAGGAAGTTCTCGCACACTGGATAGTGTGATGTACAAGTATGCTGAGAGAACGTGCCTGGCTCTTGCCACTCTGACAGTTTTGGGTCCACCCCTGCCAACTGTCTTGGTCGCAGTTGGTAGAACTTTCCAGCACATTGCTATGGCTAGATCAAGCCGTGCTTGCAAATGTGTCTGAGGAGACGTGAACAAGCGCATGAAGGCTGACCCGGCAGGTCAGCAGTAGAGGCGAGGGCTCCTCTGAGAGAGGCAGGAGGTCCTGACTTTTTCACTTGTGACGCCGTCCTTTCTCCGTAGCTTGCTGATGACCGCATGGCTTTGGTGTCGGGCATCAGCTTAGATCCAGAAGCAGCAATCGGTGTAACGAAGCAGTCACCTCCGAAATGGGTGGATGGAGTAGATGAGGTAAGTTGCAAGTTAGCTTCCCATGTGCCATTGTTTAGAGTGACAGCTCCCCCTTAGGTGTTGTCATGGAGTTTGCTCCTTTTGAGTTGCAGCAGTGGATTGAGCGTGTGTGTATGGTTTGGGCTCGAGTTTTAGCATTAGCGGCAACTGCTTAAGTACAGAAAGAAGTCAAAGCTGTCAGATGAGGAAGAGTTTTGTTTCTGTTTTTGTCTTTCTGGCAACTTGAATTGGAAGTTGCTCATGTGAGTACGGCAGCAGGTCCACTGAAGACTCTGCGTTCTGAGTGTAGCCCTGAGTGTAGTGCTGGATGCGGACCTAAGGCTCTCTGCTGGCTTTGTTCGTTTAGATTCAGTACGACGTTGGCCGGATTAAACAGAAGATGAAAGAATTAGCCAGCTTTCACGACAAGCATTTAAACAGACCCACGCTGGATGACAGCAGTGAGGAGGAGCGCGCCATCGAGATTGCCACCCAGGAGATCACGCAGGTGGGGACAGGCACCTGACCTTCCCGTGCCACCTCAGTGCTACAGAGTGCCCACTGAGGCATCCCCAGAGCCTCGTGCGGGGACCTCACTATGTGTCAGTACATGTGCGGCAGCTGCCATAGGTGTGAGATACCGTGTGTATGTGTGCGTGCGCTTCCCATTAAAACATAATTTCTGTCTTGTTAGTATTACTAACTGTCTTATTAGTATTTAAAATTTAAAATCCAACTCTTAAAACTGGACAGACGGTATTAAGTAACATGACACATGCTTAGACTTCCTGTTTTTATTTATCTGTATGAGTCTCCGGATGCTAATCACTACAGGAGACAGCTGAGTCTCGTCATCCTGATGCCATGCAGTGGGAAATACAGTGGTGGGCATCACTGTAGGCCCTGCCCAGATGGACGGCGGGCCCAGCGGTACCCTCCAGCCATTCTCCCTGTGTGCCCTTATCACGCTGGCCCGCACATGCAGGGCCCCCTCTTACTGAGGCCTTGCCAGGGGCACTTTTTAGCCTGACCCAGGGCTGTTCCCTCAGCTTTTCCACAGGTGCCAGCGGGCAGTGCGGGCCCTGCCCAGCCGGGCCCGCAGGACCTGCTCCGAGCAGGAGGAGCGTCTGCTGCGCAATGTGGTGGCTTCCCTGGCACAGGTCCTGCAGGAGCTGTCCACCAGCTTCCGGCTTGCACAGTCCGGCTACCTGAAACGTGAGTGCCCTCCCTGGCTCAGCCGCCTGTCTGTGCTTCTTTGCTGCTCCGCTGGGCCTGAGCCCGTCCTCGCTAGCGTTAGGCACATGTGTCTTTTTGTGAGTGGCGATGGCTGCCCTCTTGGGACACTTTAACGAGGGAAGAGGGCACAGTGCCAAGCGCTGCAGGAGGGCCTGGGATTGTTCTAGTGTGAATAGACATTTACCCCTGGCTGCATGGAAACTTTAACTGTCAACCCAGCTCATTGGAAAAGCCTGTTCTACACAAGTTGGAGTTTGGAGGCGCTGCTTGTAAGTGGGAAAAAGCCAGTCGTTGTGTGGTTTCTGGGGATTGAACTAAGTCCTGTAAAGTGACATTGTGTGACAGTTTGAGAAGGTTCCTCCACCATCTTGGTGACAGCCCTGCCCACCCCAGGCTGCAGCCCTCCTCTCCCCAGTGCCTGTTCCTATTTAGTGTTAACTTTGGAATCTGGTTGGGGCCATTTGGAATGTTCCTTAAAGACACTCCAGGAGGGACATGCTGGCATTTTGTGATAGGCCCATGCAAGAACTCTGTCTCCTTCAGAGATTCTCAGCTTGTGTGGCTTTGGCTTTGGCATTGCGTGAACTGGGCACATTTTGACTGTGTCTGTTTGTCTGCCCTCAGTACCCCTGAATCTTGCGTGCTAGCGTTGCATGTTTTACTGTGTGGCTGTCTGCCTTGGGGGTGGGCTTCTTGGAACTGTGTTGAGTTTTACTCCAAGCCTCCCCTTTTTAGTGATGGAATGGTAACTGAAAGCGTTTGCATGTTCAGTTAAAGCAGGTTCCTGTCTGTGACAGGCATGAAGAACCGAGAGGAAAGGTCTCAGCATTTTTTCGACACTTCAGTACCACTAATGGATGATGGGGAGGACACGACTCTGTATGACCGGGTATGTGCGGGGGTCGCACGCCTGTCCTTCCTTGACTCGTGGCTCCCCTGCCATGCAAGCCACTGGCCTGGGCCTGTTACGTCGGCTGTGCTGTCCCTGTTCAGTGGTTGGACGGAGGAGGCCTTGAAGTCCACTTTCCACGGCATTGGGATGACCCACGGCACACAGGGCCATTCCGAGCCGTGCATGGCTACTCGTGGCTTTGTTCCAAATCCTCACGTATTGAGCCTCGTGTTGTGCTACCTTGGGGGATTTGTATCTTTCTTTCCTGTTAGGAAAGACGTGGTTATTTATTACCAAAGTGCTTGACAAAGTATTCTCAGAATTCATTTTTCCTAAATGATGTCTGCACTGGTCCGGTCCAGCCTTCCTGACAGGGCAACTCTTGCTTGGCCAGGGCTTCACAGATGACCAGCTGGTACTGGTGGAGCAGAACACGCTGATGGTGGAGGAGAGGGAGCGTGAGATCCGCCAGATCGTGCAGTCCATCTCCGACCTCAACGAGATCTTCAGGGATTTGGGAGCCATGATCGTGGAGCAGGTGCGCGTCCTGCAGGCGGGCATGTGCCCTCTGTGTCTTCCTTCTCCATCCAGGGAACACTTGAACCTGTGCCCCTTGCTTGCTTGTATGCATGTGTGCATGTGTTTCCCAATGATGTGGATAGGCTACCGCTGCTGCCTGTAGAGATATTAGTAAATATGAATTCTGGTGTTCCCTGCCATGCCCAGAGGTAGCATTTCATGCACCCTGCTTTGTGTCCGGTGGACTCTGACTGGCAGCCCGGGGCTGGTGGTAGATAAAATCTCTCTTCCAATTTTGGCAGATTATTGTGGGATGGCGACTGGAACCACTTGCTTTCAAGTTGAATTAAATTGTTGTTTATTGTTCAAATATGATTAGAGCATTTTATTAGCTTGCCAGAAGGAATTTGGGTCCTGGTCCCCCTGAAACCAACTGCAGAATGGAGTGGTTGGCTACACAAGCCATTGCATCAATTACCCCCATTTCCTCTCCCCTGATCCCTTGGGTTTCTATTAAGAGCATCAGTTCTTCTAGGAACTGAGATGTGAACCTGTTTGAACAGTCCTCTGTGAGGCAAAGTCTCCCTTTTAGATGATGAGGTGCAGGATGATGAGGTGCAGCCCTGTGCTCTACTCCTGCCCGTGGGGTTGGCAGATGTGGCACTCAGTGTGCAGGCCTGCTTGTGACAGGCTGGAGCCCGAATGGTTCCCTGCTACTTGAGTCCAGGTATTTGAGCAGTCAGAACGGGACACCATAGCTTCTGCTGCTGCCCAGAGCCTATTTCTCCTGAGCCAGGGCTTTTATAGCCCTGTAAGTCTGAGTATAACAAACTTTACAGAGCTAGACTGAATTTTAAAATCTCTTTGTCCTTATCTTTTTCTCTTGAGCTGGCCCTTCCTGCAGCTCACATAGCATGCTGCTGCAGAGAACCTGGGTTAGCCTGGCCTTTCCCATACTCAGTTTGCCGGTCCTTTTGTGGGTAGACCTGGGCGTGCTGCATGCCTTGGGCTTGTAGCTCACTGTGCCCAGCTGTGACTGCTCCACCTGCTTGTGTTTCCTTGCCCAGGGCACCGTCCTGGACAGGATCGACTATCATGTCGAACAGTCCTGCATCAAGACTGAAGATGGCTTGAGACAACTTCACAAGGTAATGACATTTCCTGGTGGAATTGTCACCTTTAGCATCCTGGGGCATCTTTCCTGGTACCCCTGCCTAGCATTTGAATATAGGGGTGTTCCTGGCACAGCTGGACCGGAAGATGTGCCCGCATCGCTCTCTGCCCAGGTGGACCTCACTCGCCCTGAGGTCCGACACGCTGTGCAGCCCCTTTGGCTTTTCTGTGTCTTTCCTCGTGTGACAACCAGCTGACGGCCTCCACGGTGCGCGTTGAGATGCTGCTTGTTGCTGGTGCTGACTCCGCGTGTCGGGTGCACTTGCGCCAAGCCGCTGGTGGAGAGCTCTCGGGAGGGGTGAAAATCTAACTTTCCTGTAATTTCCACAGCAGAGCCCTGTCACTTCAGAGAAGTTTGTGGGTGCGAGGGCGGGGTGCTCCGGTTCTTGCTACCGAGGTGCAGCTTGCAGAGTGTTGATTGCAATATTTGTTAATTTCTCTCTAAAAAAATCAATGGAAGGTACCTTAGAAATCTTGCAGTCGGTTATGAGAAGCCCAAGTACGAGCCGCCCTGACGTCCCTGTAACTGGGCGCGTGTGGCCTGTCGAAGGAATGTGATGGCACTTGACCTAGAGAGTTCTATCCCTTCCTTGTGTCGTTCAGGCCAGTGGTGTTTCTAGCGAGTAATGACCCTTGGCCTATGTCATGGCGGACCATACGGTTGTTTTTGAAAGTGGCTGTTTCTGTGGTACCAATTATGAGGGATTAGGGTCACAGAGACGAGCCAGGCGACCCTCACCGCCTCCCGTGTGCTCTTACCTCTCTGGTGGGAACGTGACCAGCAGCAAGGGGTCCAGAGGCTTGCTGGGGATGTGCAGCGCTTCATAGGCACAGGTGGGCTTTGTGTCCAGCCCTGTTGGTGCCCTGTGTGGTGTGAGTGAGAACCGTGTAGCTTCTGGTCTGTGACAGCCCGTGGATGCCGATCTGCCCAGTGCTCACACCTGGAGCAGTGCAGACTGCCTCCCAGGCCTGCTTCAAGAGCTGTTTGGAGACCTTTGCCAGTGAGCGAGGGTGCTTGGGCTGCCCACGAGGCAGGAGCTCACCCTGCTTCCTTGCGGCAGCAGGGTGGGAGAGCAGTGTTCTCACCTGTCTCTGGGCGGCATGCTGGGCTCAGCCTGTAGGTCTGTGGTCAGCGTAGTCTGGTGGGCGATATCCGTGCTTCTTCCCAGGAGCGGTCGTGGGCGTGGCCTCTACTGTGTTGAGAGGTGTGCCGTGGACATGGGGTGATCCTCAATGCTCGCTGACACTGCACCCAGTCCATGGGCATTCCGTTTTCTGCCAAAGAGGTTCAGGGAGGCAGTTGGGGGCCTCTGGGCACTTTCGCCGCACATGTCGGGTGGTGGCCGCCCCAGTCCTGGAGGCCGTGTGCATTTCTTCCTTGACATGGGCTCTTCTAAGGAGCCTCAACCCGCCTAAGTCTGAAGAGACTCCAGACACAGAAGCCTTGCGGGAGGGGCCCACGGTGCGTCCCACCCTGCCACACAGACCACTGCCCCTACAGGAGGAGGCAGCGCCTGTCCGGGGCAGTGGGGCCTGGTGGGTCGTGGCCACATGACTGCCCTTCTTCCCTCTCTCCGTAGGCAGAGCAGTACCAAAAGAAGAACCGGAAGATGCTGGTGATTTTGATACTGTTCGTCCTCGTCGTCGTCCTCATCGTCATCCTCATCGGAGTGAAGTCTCGCTAGTGGCACGAGTCGTGCTGCTCGTGATGCTGTGGGGTGTGGCAGCTCTGCCCATGACCCTTGCCACCTGCTGAGTGCAGCGTGAGCCTCAGGACCTAGCAGCAGACTGTGGGCGCCTCCCCACGGGTGCACGGGATGCAGGCGGGGGCCGAGTGTGTCCATCAGTCAGGACTTGATGCTGTCACAGAATAGAGATCCGTTCTGTGACAGCTATGCTATAAATATATATGTGTATATATATATATATTTATTTTTTTTGGACCGAGAGAAGGAGTTGAGCGTTTACAGGAGCTGCTACACTGCTCAGTGTTGTGTGCATGTGCTACTTTTTTAGCAGCCATGTCTGAGCAGCATGTTAAAAATCATTTTTGGAAAATTTTTTTTAAACCATCTGGTTTTTAAGAAGTTTGGTACCAAAAATCTGAGTAGAGGCAAGAAGCCTCTTGACCCGCTGTGTGTTTCCAATGGGAAACACACCAGGAAGTCCTCTAAGGATTCAGAGTTCGTCCCCCATTAATTTAATTTAGTTTTTCCATCACTGCCAGCAATCAAAGTAACAAAGTGTGAAGAATGAGAAACCATCATCATGTTAATTACCATGTTCAGATGGGCCAGTTGGGTTTTAATTGGCTGTGAAAGAGCATCCTCGCTGTCAACTTCTGCACTGCATTTTGTACTGTAAACAAAGGGTTACGAGAAAACCACCAAAACCAGAAGCTGGGGGTCTAAAGCAGCCTTGCACTAAAGGAAAGCAGGATCCTGTGGCAAGCATGACTGCATGGAGCCCGTGTGTCCTGCTGGCTGCCCCGCTGGCCCTCCCAGGTCCATTACTTCCACTCTTAACTGTGTAATGACCTGTCCAAACCAGACTCTCTGTAAGGAGCTGTGAATTTACACAAAGGCCACTTTAGATGGTCATTCACCCCGAGGATTAATGAATCTCAGATTATTAACCAAACACTCCATTTCAAAGTAAAACAATCCACTAGTGACTTGACTTACCGGCTCTTCGGTCACCGCATAGCACTGTCCTAAAGGTGGAGGGGAGCACCCCACTGGAGCCTAGCAGGTCGCCAGAGTGTGGTCTCTTTATCTACCTGAGAACTCTATGGTGCTCCCATGTGCTCCCAGGCCATACAGGGGGAGCACGGTGACAGCTTGGGACATGGAGGGTGTTGGTGGTCTCTCCTTGTCTCGGTGGACACCACTGTTATTTGAGTGGTCTTGTGTAGTTACTCATGGCTCTGTTTTTTTTTTTGCGTCTCTCAAAAGACCTAAGCAGATCATACCCCTGTTAAACAGGTCACATTTTTCATTTGGACCAGTTACATAAAATGTCTTTCTAGAACCAATCATGAGGCAGTGTCCAGAAATTTACCCCCAAATCTAGAGATTTCAGGTCCTGTAGACAAATCATGGTCTCAACTCTCTCCCTGTCCCATGGTGCATTGGGCAGCTTCTGGTCCTCACAACCCATGTGATTGCAGAAAGATGGGTATCCAGAGGCGTGCCTGGCTTTCCCTGACAGATTCTGGCTAAGAGAGTTGAGGAAGGGCAGTCTCTGAGTTCCTGAGCCCTTTGCTGTCATGGCTGATTTTATCCCTGTGGTAAGGATCAGGTAGACCAGCTGCTCCTTGGTGGACCAGCTCAAATCAGGGGACCTGTCTGAAGTGATTCACAGAGGCCATGCTGGGTAGTCGGCAATGCCTGGGAATGAGCCGCCCTTTTAAAAAGGCCACTGTGTTTTTATTTATTTCCCTGGATAGGGATCCAGGCCTGGTTCCCCCAGCCTGTCTTGAGTAGATATTGTCTAGGGACCCATGGGGTCCCTATAAGTCCGAAGACAGTAGGGTGCTGGCCGGACCCCAGCTGCTGGCTACCCTGCCTGGCTGGCCCAGATGGGAAGGATGGATGGGGCCCACAGCTGCCCCAGAGCCTAAGTACCGGCTCTCTGGGGTCTTCAGTCACTGTGTTTTTTGTTGAGCTTGTCCTTGGGAAGGTTGGAAGCTTTTGAGGACACGAGAGTTAATGCCATGTCCTGGCACCTTGGGTGAGTCCTTTCCTGTGGGAGAGGGGTCCTCCGTGCTGGCGGCCATGTCTTGTCCTTCAGCCTCTGGCTGGAGGTGCCACACACTGGGCCACTCTCTCCCTGGACGCTGCCCCTTTAGCAGAGCACAGGAGAGACGGTGTCCACCCTCGCTCCTCCAGAGCCCTCCCTCCATCCCAGGCGTGTACCTGCTGTCTCTTCTGTTCCTCTGGGGTGGGGGAGTGGGGTTGGGGTGCTGTTGGGGCTGAGCTATGTGAACAGTGTGTGTCTCTAACTTAACGTCGTCCTGCTTTCTCTGCTGTCCAGAGAGCATTATTTGTTTGTTCTGATGAGTGCTTGTGGTGTTTTATCCAGCTAATGGCTTCTTAAAGGTAATAAAACCCTTCCACCTAATTGGTCAGATAAGACTCTTTCTTGTATGCTTAAATAAAGCAATTAGTGAAGCGCTTCTATCCAAAATGACTTTTTGTCCTTTTTTAAAAACTAATTTGCAGTCATTGGGAATTTTCATGCAATAAAGCAGCCACGCATATTTGAGAGTACCTTTCGATTTTGTGTACCTTTGATCCATGGACTCCTTCAGATGTGTTCATGAGGGAAAGGGTTGCCCACCCCTGGGATCTCAGGGGCTATGACTCTTTGATGTGTGCAGTGGCCTTTGTGCAGTGACAAGGAGCAGGTCTTGCTCTCCAGTGTACAAAAAGGGAGCCTGAAAGCCGAATAGTTCTCTTTCTGAACTGGCCAAGGCACATTTGAAAATCCTCAGGTCAAACTGTGGTGTTCGCAAGTAACTCACATGGTTCTGGGACTCTGGTACGTGCCTGCTGGTATTTTCTGTCCACACACTTGAGGGACAGGTGTGCCCACCGAGCCCTGAGCCGGGAACATCTCTGGAGAGCCCGTGTTAAACATTCTGGGAGAGGAGACTCTTGGGCCCCAACGGCCCAGAACCTGGGGGAGGTTTTTGCCTGGCTGGTGGTCAGTGCTCAGGGCTGTGGCTGCTGTTTGGCAGTTATCCTTGGGGTAACCGCCCCAAGGGTAACTGTTGACCACACGCATCCTGCCCCTCTGCTCTTGCTCATCGGCCACTGGCTCTGGCTAGAAGTCTGACATCCTCGAAGGACCAATGTCTTCATAAGGCTCAAGAGCACAACATAGCCCAATGGCGATGACACTACCCAGCCCATCAACATGGTAGAAGGTGACAAAGTCATAAATGTTCAGGTTGCTGGGCCTTTTGAGACAGGGTCTGTGGGCTTCCCTTTAGTGTTGCTCTTGCTTTTGCCCCTGAGTGCTGGGTAGCAGGCTACTGTACAGCTCCTAGGGGGAACCCCCCTCAACTCGTGCTTGTGGTTGTTCTAGGCTTGTAGTGGGTCTCATGAAAGTGCCTTGAACAATTGGAAACACCACTATTGGGTACAGCCCTCTGGAGATGGGCGTCATGGGGCAAGGGGCCCTTCTGGAGACCTGAGCATCATGGGGTGAAAGGCTTTTCCCCCTTTGAATGCTACTTGACTGTCAGAGAGCAGACTGCATGGAAATGAATGTCCTACAGGAATCTTACCCCCAAATTATGGCGACTTGCCTCCTCTGTCAGTGGTGGGTTACGGTCACCCCAACATGCATGTAGGCTTTGCAAGCTGCCTTATGATCCTCAAGTTGAGCCGTGTGGGAGTCACACGAGGAGACCTTTACCCAAAAGGCTGACTGACTGCTAGATAGATACAGGGTAGACAGTAGTAAGAGTCCTTGCTTACTACTGATGAGTTGCAGTACGATTCCATTTCTTCTAAGGTTCAAGTGTGTTCTGGAACATTCTGCTGTGCCAAGCATACATGGAGCACAGTTGTATATCTCTCTGCTTTCTGGCCCTTTAAACACTGGCTTTCTCTCCAGATTCTTTTGACCACCCACAGGCCACCTTTAACCTTGGCGTCTCATGTCTTCTTTTAGTTGTTTGGAAAATGAGCAAAAACAGACCTTTGGAATTGATAAGTGTCAGTGACAGGCGTCAGAGTGAGCTAGGGAGGGCTGGGGTGGACATGCAGATGGGTCACGTACGAGTGTTTCTGATCTGAGACTCCACAGAGGGGGCCACCGGCCGTGTGCCCCTCTTCCCCTGCTCCATGCCCTCCTTAGACAAATGAACGTCATCGCAGGGATGTTCTACAGAGCTGAGTGGCTGAGACTTGTGCGCAATTATCTGGTCAATTGAGGCAAAAGAAAATAATCATCTGTCCAATTGTCCAAATGAGCTCTCCGGACGGTCCTTCGGGCTCCGGATAATTGTTGGTCTCCTCTTTTACCCCATAATCTGGCGAAAACAGGCCATTTCGACAAGGCTCCGTTGGACACGATGCTCATTTAATTCAGGCTGTGTTAAAACAGACCTCTGGGTTTAGCATTTTCTGTTTGTCAACCATCATTCCATAATTGCTTTAAGCTAATCACCCAAATTCCACCATTAGTAATCACTTTTTCTCTCATTTTATAGATGTAATGGTGGCAGAGGGCCCTGATGTGGATCTCTGGTCTCATTTCCTCAGATTGTTTGTTTTGTTCCGACTCAGGCTTTTGTCCACCATGCTGGTGGTGGGTGGGGGAGGCAGAGAATGAATCCCCCTCCCCCCTACTGAATCCTCCTATGTGCAGAGGAGGAAACTGAGGCCCGGGCCCAGATGTGCCAAGTCTGGGTAGTGTGCGTGGCTTAGGCTAGAACTATAATCTCTAATTTTCAGACCATCGCTCTTTTTCCTGTCAGGCCATTTTAAGTGTTCATTTCTTTCCACAGAATTAAATGACCTTCTTCAAGAAAGACTTAATGGTCAAGATGTGATCTAGCAAAAAACTTCCTCAAGGATTTTTTTTTCTTATTACAAAGATGAGCCCAGGCCGAGGCTGGGAGATTTGCAAACAAGGGCGGGCCATTGCCCCCCGCTTGGTTTTTTTTTTTGTGTAATTGGTGTGGAAAGATTGCTGCTGATGAATCAGCCTGCCGCCCCAGCAGAAAAATAATGATTCCGTGGTGACTCGACTGGGTGTACGTACATGTGAGTCGGCAGTTGTTTACAAAGGTGTATGTGCACAGAAAACGATTACCGGGATGGATAATGTCATCTTAAAGTTGTACGTGATAAAAAATTGTCTCGGGCAGAACTGATTTTACAATTGCCTAAGAATGCAGTCTTTCATCTCGACACTATGCAATGGCTAGAAATTGATTTTTTTTTAAATCCAATTAAGCCTCAAGGTTGGTTATCCATTTAAAAGGTCGGATGAGTTAAGCAGGAATCCTACCTTTAGTTCTTGCTAATGGTTAGACTTACATGGCGTACCAGCCATCATGGTTCTCTGTGGAGGGAGACATTTTCTTTTTGTACAATCAGAGCTACCCAACGCCTGGGCACAGGGCAGACACATACCAGCCTGTCACTCAGACTTCTGGCTTCCCCCTAGAGTCTCCCTGAGGTAGTGGCAAGTAGATGCTGGTGGCAAAGATGGCCATGTCCCAGGTCCCATCTTTAAGACAGCACTTTAGAGTGTGCACTCGCCCTGCCTTCCCAACATGCATGCTTACCGTGTACTGAGCATATCATGTTGAGAAAAAAAGAAGCCTATCATGATGAGAAAAAAGATTCTAGAAAGTCTTTTTTATGGTTTTCACCGACAATATGTAAGAATTACTAAATATATGGAGATGGTAGGGAAGCCATGAACCCCCAGTAACAGTTTTTCTTTCTCTGCTTTAGCAAAAAATGTCACTGGAGTATTGTAAATCACTGAGTGGATATGGGATTGTATTTCAAGCCTGGCATTGTAACCTACACCTTGAGATGTGCAGGGTCCTGTCCCCCCAAAACTGAACACCCTGAAAGAAAGAACCTTTTAGATCCAGTGAGAGGAAGGTAGTGGATTTACTTCCTGTTGTTCACCCTCTCTCAAAAAACATGGCTGGCAGACAGATCCTCAACATCCCCGGGTCGCTGTTGTCTCCCCACCCTCCCTAATCTTCAGCAAGGAATTTCTGATTCTTTTTGAAAAAGTCTGCTTTCAACTAGCACAGCTATGTGTAACGCACACCCGAGTGCTCGGGAACTAGATGTGACGCAGGTTGGGCACTGAGTCATCTGCAACACGCCGGAGAGACCTGCATTTACCAGGATCCTAGAGTAGCTTTTTCCTAAGGAAAGATTTCTTGATCAAAATAAACTTCCGCCTCCTCATTTCTCCTTTCCACAGTCTGCGTGTTTGCCGGTTGCGTTTGCTTCGGGGACTGGGGGCTGAGCTCGACTTCATCATTCTCGCTTCCTTCCTGCGGCCCCCCAGATCCCAAGGCACCAGGGCTTCGAGATGCCCTTGAAAACTTTTGCAACTACAAAAATAATTGTGCTGGTGTTTCGGGTAAATAGGAACATAGTTCCCGAGACCCCGGGGGTGATTGGCATCTCGCGCAGCGCCTTTCCGAGGGAGGCTGTTCTGGGACTCAGAGACACAAGCTGAGCCCTTCATCTCCACAGGCCCAAACAAACGCTTTTGGTCTTTAATGCATGGGACTGCGGATAATATTTTCATTAATGCTTTCTCTCTTGTTCTGCTGATGGCGGAGGGTCTCCCAGAGCAGATAGGAATAGAACATGCTTTCTCCCAGCCCAGTGCAGGCTCATGCAAGAGCTTGGTGTGTGATCCATGGATACAGCACTCAATGTTTCTGCAGAGACCCCCAAGATAAGTCAAGAGCTGTTAGAAATGACTACCTGTGTGGGATGGGGGTGTGGGGGGGGGATGGGGACAAGCCTGAGGCCTTTTCCAGCATTCCCTTTACAGTTTTGACTCTTGAACTCTATGAATGTTTTATGGGTTCACAAAAGAGAAGGTGGAAAGATCGAGAAGGGCATGAAGGCAGCCGCAGGAACCCAAGCGGCTGTCAACAGACCACGGGAAAGCCAAGCTCACACAGTGGCATTGTAATCAGGAGAAGGAATAAGGACAGAACGGGGCCTGTCACCTGGAGCCCTGCGGTGCTGGTAGACAAGCCCCAGGAGGGCTGGGTGCTGGGAGGCGGAGGGAGATGTAAACAGGAAGCGCCCTGCTGGGAGATGGCCCTGTGCTCACGACATCCTAAGGTGCCTTGCTTTGCCACCAGCTGCTGCTCCAGTCAGACTTGGGGCAAGGAACGAGTGTCTTATTATTTCAGAAATGACCCAATCCCCCACTCCCACCCCCCAAAAAAGAATTAGAACATTTTAGAAACACATTAGGTGTACAGAGATGACTCAGTAGTTAAAGATCTTGTCCTGTAAGCAGAAGGACTAGGATTCAGTCCCCAGTCCCGTGTGAAGTGCCAGGTAGCAGCCCCCTTGTAATTCCAGCTCAGAGGTAGAGTCCTGGACTCCCCAGAGCAAGCTGGCTAGCGAAAGAGTAGGTAGAAGAGCAATCAAGGAGGGTTTCTGGTGTCGGCCTCAGGCCTACACACACACACACACACACACACACACACACACACACACACACACACACAGAGGAGAAATAGAAAAATGCAAGGAGAGAGAAAAAGGAAAGACAAAGAATTAGAGCCAGGTAGATGGACCCAGGCTGAGGTGTGGAAAGATGCATGGCTCCCTGTGAGCCTTCTAAGGACACCAGGACAGGGCCCGGCATGCCCGGGACCCAAGCTTGGCTCAATGCCCCCTCTTCCTGCCTTCTCAGGGCATGAGGCTCTGCTTTTTCATTCTGCACCGACTGCGACAGTGATGCTGCCAGCCCTGGGGAAGGAGGTCATCTTTGCTTAGGAACACAATAAATTCCAAATAGGCCGATGGAGCTACAGAGCCACCACCCCACACCTGGCACTGGAAGCAGGCCGGGAGCACTACTGACCACGCAGGGCACCAGGGACTATATGTTCAGGGCATGCAGGGCACATTCTGACGTCCTCACAGTGTCTGTCCAGCCCTGACACGGATCTCGGTTTCTCCCTCTGTGAAGGGGAGGGGTCTGGTAGGGGAGATGTTCTCTCTTTCGCTGTGGCTGAGAACTAAGGTCTGGATGGTGCCTTGGGTCTAAGCATCGAGTCAGTTACACATTTGGTCCCTTCAGCATGTCCCTGGAGAACAAGACTGGCGGTGTAAGCCAGAGCTTTTAACCACTATCATGCTGACAGAATGAGAGAAACGGGCCGAGGCTTAGCTCAGCTGGCAGAGAGGGGGCTTGTCTGGCAGGCCTGCAGTTCTGGATTCTACCCCTGGCCCTTTGTAGAGGGGCTGTGCTGGCCGTACCTGAAGTCCAGACACTCTGGAGAGGGAGGCAGGAAGATCAGATGTTTGGGGTTAGCTGTTCAAAACTAGCCTGGGCTACCTGAGGACCTGCCTCAAAAATAATAAATAAATAAATAAATAAATAAATGAATAAATAAATAAATAAATGAAAGAGGCAGTAATTAGGGATGGCAGAATGAGGCTTTAATTCTGTCAGAATGAAGGGGAATCATTTTGACTGTGTGAGGTTCTCTAATGAACCCTAATACAAGGGACCCCTTGGGTTGCTTCTTCTTAAGGCTCAGCGGGAAGTATAATTTGTATTTTTGCCAAAGGCATTTACCCTGGATCTAATGGCGAGGACACCAGCTAAAGCAGACTGAGACATGCTGGTGTCAAGGACACAGACAGGGATTATTCTGGATCCAGGGAGGTGCAGAGCCCCGCGACCAAATGGGACGGCTGATCCTCACTTGGATTCTGGGCTTCAACAAGGAAAAGCCACAATAGACCCTTGGGGACACTAAAGACATTTCAAGCAGAGGCTACATTGGAAGGTGGTATTATTTCAATGACAAAGTTCCCTGGTTATGATTGGGATGATGCTGGGTGACCAGCATCCTTGTTCCTGGGGTGCACATTTGCAGATAGTGTATGCGATGAACTTTAAATGATGCAGGAAAAAGATAATGTGTACACATGCCTCCGACGTATGTGCCCAGGTCCGGTTGAAGGAAAGACGTGGGCGGGTTACACTGGGTCCGAAGCTTTCATGAGATGTTCTAGGGCAATGTGCTCTTCGTGGCCGGGAGTTGTCTGTCCTTCTCGTGGACGTTTGGGACCTCTGGTTAAGTGCGGCCAAGGTGCTTCCTGATGTCTGGAAGTTTCCGTCGCTGTGCAGGAAGGGCAGCACACACACAGGGGGGTGGCAAGCGTCATGGCCTTTGTTGGCTGAGACTCATGTCTAGGTTGGTGGATCCAGGACGGGGTCATGGCAATGCGAGGTCACCAGACCTGGGCGTGAGCTGCCTTCCTTTCCTATTCAGTGCTTCTACTGGCTGTCACCGACCCCCAAGACTGTGGATCTGAGATTCGTGCTATGTCCTGAGTGGACTGAGCCCTTTGCCACCTGCATGCTGCCACTCATCCTCAAGATCCATGACTGCCTTAGCCTTCTCCAGTGACAACCTTCTAGAGTTCATGGACATGTTGCTTTTCTCACTCACACACACACACACACACACACACACACACACACACACACACACACACACACAAGAGTGCACATGCTGGTGTTAGTCCAAAGCCTGTGCCTAGGGCTATTCAGAACTGATATTCAGTAACTGTACGTTCAGCACAGGAGGCTGAGGTGGGCAGATCACAAGTTCAGGTTCGGCTGGGGTTATAGAGTGAGTTTAAGACTAGCCAGGCAATGTATCTCAAAGTGAAGCGTGCAGAGAGGGCTAGGGCCGTGACTCCACAGTAGAGCACGGTAGAGCACCGTTACCATGGCTTGAAATGGGGGCCCTTCCCCCACAGGCTCATGTGTTTGAATCCTTAGCTGTTGTGTTTGGGAAGGTCATGGCACCTTAGGGAGGTGGAGTCTTACTAGAAAAAGACAGGTCACAGGGGGCTGGCCTTGGTGTGGGTTAGTCCCCCCCCCCAGTAGTGTGCAGCTTGGTCTCTCGGCCTCCATGATGGATGTGACCTAAGCCGCCTCCAGCTTCTGCCACCTGCCATGTTTTTTCCACCACAATGGACTGTTTTCCCCCCTCTCAAACTGTAAGCCAAGTAAATCTCCCTTTCTCCCTTAAGCTGCTGGACTCTGAATGGTGTCTTACAGCACCCGAGAAGACAAAACTGCCATACTTGCCTTGCATGTAGAGGGCCCTGGGTTCCATCCTCAGTACTGAAGTGAATGAATGACAGGTGAATAAATGAATGAAAACACTAGAATCCACAAATCGTGCTTTCTCATGTTTCAGATCCTAGAAGGAGAATCTCTTAGGGATCAGCTGAGTCTAAACAAGTTTTAGAAGGTTCCATGGGCTAGCAAAAAATGAATATGTATGTATGCGTTTGTGTGTATGTGTGTGTGGTGTATGCACATCCACACATAGCTGTGCATGCATGTATGACATGCAGAGACCACAGGAAGACATTGAGTGTCTTCTTCTGTCACTGTCCACCTTATTTCTTTGTGACAGGGTTTTTCACTGAACCTGGAGAAGGATGCTGTGCAGCAAGCCCAGCAAGTCTCTCTCTGCCACACGCGCACGTCCATGGTCCAGCTTCTTATGTAAGTGCTTGGGATTCAACCTAGGTCTTCACGCTTACACGGCAAGCACTCTTATCCGCTGAGCCACCTTGCAAGCCCCGAGCAGGTTCCAGACACTTAGAGGACAAGATTTCAGAGATGTGGCCTAGAAGACGCCCTATGCCACCCCCACCCCAGGTGTCCTAATTAGTCCTTGGGAATTGATTTCCTGCAGAAGTTTTCCATCTTTCCCTCAATGTCTAGGCTGTACGCGAACACCTCTTCGGGTATGGAATTGATCTGGCTTCTTGGGTCACGTTAAAGATCAGAATCATTTATTTCAAACTTTCATTTAAAAAAAATTAAATGGTGAGCTTTTTGTTAGCGGCTAGGTATATACAGAGCCATGGATGGACACCTTCATAAAAATTTACTGAAAGGTACTAACCGCCTTGTCTTACTTATGTTAATAGCTGAGAAGTCTGTGGTGCAAAGGGGAAAGACCTTTCCCTGGAACCTGTGTGTGGGTCGCAGCTGCATCTTAAAAAAACTGGCAGGCGTGTGACGTGGAATATTCCCTTTGAGTTCTGTTTGGTTCAGATTTCTTCGATTTGGGGGTGGATTTGAACCAGGTCAAGACCATTTGCTCCTTTCCAGCTCCCAACAGTATTTCCCCTTGTTCTGTGTAGTGAATGTTCAAGAAATGTTGACCCAATGGAACCTTCTTGTATATCCATTGATTGGGGATCATCGAGGTTACTTAGTCTGTTCATAAATAGGGGAAGTTATAAGAAGAGTTTCCACGACAATCTGTTTGTGAATAGTTTCTCCCTTCTCTGACTCCTTGGGCCAGGGAGCCTTTCTGAAATGCAAGTGTGTGTGTGTGTGTGTGTGTGTGTGTGTGTGTGTGTACATGTGTGTGTAGTTCAGAGATCTATGATTGGCATCTTCCTCATCATTCCACCTTACTGTTTGAGATAAGGTCTCTCACTGGTCCGGAACTCGGTAAATCAGTAAGTCTAGCTGGTCAGCAGGCTCCTATCTCCTCTTTGCTTAGTTCTAGGATTAGAGGCACATGTCACACTTTCTCGTGGGTGCTGGAGATCTGAACTGAGGTCCTGAGCCATCTCCCCAGGCCCTGTGAAATGCTTCATGGATCCCACCTTTCTGCTCTCTGTGTCTTCCACCCTAGTCCAGCGCAGGGAACGTTTTATCCTAGTCTGTGGAAGTCATGCTCCACCAGCTCACACACAGCTTGACTCTGTCACCCTGTAGGTAGATCCCACAGCTGTCTGCCCCCTCTGGAGCGCCTTGTGTTGCATTTGCAAACAGAAAGAAGGGCTAGATCCTCCACTGTTGGTAGTACCCTTTAGGAATGTGTGAAAACATTCAGCTGCTGGAAAAAAAAAAATCTTTTCAAGAAAACAAGACCCAATTAGCCAGTGACTTCGGGCTGGAAAAGCGTGGGTTTTGATGGAATTCCTCCTGGCTGTCAGCAGCTGTTTTATGGTGCTGCTGCGTGCCTGGGGCTGGAACGTGAAAGCAGTCCAAAGGTCTGTCTGGAGGGCGTTGCACTCTGGCTTGCTGTTGAGGGTCCCTCACAGAACAGACCAAAGCGAAAGGTTTGGGCGCAACAGCTTGTGCCAAGTAACCAGTGTGTGAGGGTGACAGGCAGGCTGGGAGATGGGGGGTGGCATGCTATGCTGTGGGGTTGTCTTTGCCGGTTTTTGTTAAGATGGAGCAGAAATTCAAACCAAGAGGGATAGATAGCACATGGCTATTTCCAAACGACTCCAGAGACATTCTCCCCTTAACCCCGGAGGTCGCCCCACCACACTTGGAGGAGCCTTGCCTCCAAGTCTCCTGTCTCCCCTTCCTGTTGGAGGGACAGCTGGCCCGCACTGCTTCAGGGCCCTTCTTGCAGGAGTCAGGCCACGGCGAGGCCTTCCCCTCGGCGACAGCCTGGATGGAAAACCCCTGTGCCCTCCCCCCTCTCTCGCAGGAGGCACCGTGTTTGGCAGCGTGGGAGCCCAGGGTGTCCAGGAACCTACTCGAAAGCAGACAGGATGTGACCGGGGACACTGCCCGCCAGGCCAGACCCAGGCCTGGACAGCGCTGGCCCGAATCCGAGGTTCCCGACCGGGACCCCTGAGTCTCGGCCCTGCAACCCTGACCCCGAGGTTGCCCCGACAGGCCTGTGCGCGGCCCCGGACCTCGCCCGCGCGCCCTGCCCGCCGCCGGCGCCCCCTCGCGCCCCGGGCGGGCCCTGCACGTCGGCGCGGCCCGCGGCAGCGGGGGAGGCGGGGCGCGGCGGCCGGGCAGGGCCGGGGCGGCGCCGAGCCGGGGCCGGAGCGGGCGCGGGCCGAGGGCCGGGGGCGCGGGGGGAAGATGGCGAACGTGGGGCTGCAGTTCCAGGCGAGCGCCGGGGACGCGGACCCGCAGAGCCGGCCTCTGCTGCTGCTCGGGCAGCTGCACCACCTGCACCGCGTGCCCTGGAGCGACGTCCGCGGGAAGCTGCAGCCCCGGGTCACCGAGGAGGTGAGCGGGCCGCGGCCGCCATGCGCCCGCGGAAGCCAGGCCCGGGCCGCGCGCAGGCCCCGCCTCGCCCGCGCCGGCCCCTGGGCGGAGGCCGCTGACCCGGGGCTGCCCCGTCCGGCCCGCAGGCCCCGGGTGCGCCCAGGCCCGGGCCTTTGCGGCGCGGCCCGGCGCCGTCAGCCTGCTCAGGCCCTGCCACCTGCGCCCGGGCCTCCGGGCCTGGCCTTGCAGAGAGCCCAGTGGCAGCCTGGTGCCCGCCTGGCCCCGTGACCCACTTCCGTGGAAACTGGCCAAGTCCCCCGAGTCGAGATGTCCAAATGTCTGAAGCAGAGGGTCCCCAGACAGGCCTTGCCAGCCCGAGGCTCAGCCCCACGAGGGTGGAAGGGTGCCAGCCAGACACACAGCCAAGTCACAGACGGGGTGCTGGGCTGCACCCGCAGTCGGTGCTAGTAGAGCAGGTAGGGCGGGCAGGGCCGCTCCTGTTCGCCCCGCACCGAAGTGTCGTCTGTCTCTTGTCTCCCCATCCAGCTGTGGCAGGCCGCTCTGGCCACGCTCAACCCCAATCCCACGGACAGCTGCCCCCTCTACCTGAACTGCGCCACCGTGGCGGCCCTGCCCCCCAGGGTGAGCCGCCATAACAGCCCCTCGGCCGCCCACTTCATCACTAGGCTTGTGCGGACCTGCCTGCCGCCCGGAACCCACCGGTGCATCGTGGTGAGTGCTGAGCAGCCTGCACCTCCGTGCACGGTCCACGGATGGGCCGCTGGCCAACGGGAACTCCCGGTCTCACCCCGAGCCGCCAAGCGATTGACCCCGGAAGCGTTTGGTTGGGTGGCAAATCTGATCCCAGCCTCGTGTCTAGAGACCCGGGCTCTGGTCTGCACTGTGCTCTCTGATTGGGAGCCATTTTCTTTCTCGGTCTCTTCTGTTGGGGGCAGCCTCCTGAGGGGTGGGACATTCACAGCCCTCTGGGTTTATCCACTGGCTAGTGATGTTGGGGTACAGTCTCAGTGGCACCCCCTTAAGCTCCCACCCGGCCCCGCCTTTCCCTGCAGATGGTTTGTGAGCAGCCTGAAGTCTTCGCCTCTGCCTGTGCCCTGGCGCGGGCCTTTCCACTCTTCAGCCTCCGCTCAGGGGCTTCCCGCCGCCCCGAGAAGAAGACGGTCACTGTGGAGTTCTTCCTGGTGGGACAGGACAACGGACCAGTGGAAGTGTCCATGCTGCAAGTGGGTGTCCAGGGACTCAGGTGGAACCCCTCTTTCCCTTCCCACGTGCCTGGCTGCTAGAGGGTCCCGAGAGGGCAGTTGGCCCCCCTCCTGGGGGGAGGGGGCAGCATCCAGTTGTACTGTGTTTTCAGGACCTTGTTTCTGCCCAGCTAGTGTTTGTGGAGTGCCTACTCAGTGTCAGGAAGTAGGCCCATCATGTGCCCACTTCTTCATCCTCTTTGGAGATTCTACAGGAGCAACCGGGAGTTATTCTCAAACTCAGTCTGTGGCTGCTGCCTCCCCACAGGGCTGTCCCCAGCCTCCCCATTGTGACCTCCCACCTCCATCTAGCAAGTAGAGATCAGGGTGCGTTTCGGAGGAGATTGGAGACAGACAGCACGTGTCTCCTCTCTGCCATCTTGAATGAGCTTATTGTTTCCATCTTGGAATGTTTCAGATATAGTCTCCTCGCTCTGCTTTCTGCAGTCTCCTTGTCCACGCCGCACCCTCCTGACGTTCATGTCACTCCTTCTCGAAGCGTTCTTCCCTTCTTCCCTGATTCTCCCCTCCCCCCATCTGATCTGTTGCAGCCTCTGGGGTGATTAGCTCCACTTTGGGTGATCTCCGCCCACTCTGGGCTTCATCTGGCAGTGGACACTGGCAACCACTGCTTCTCCTCTGTTTTTAGGGAGTTCTATTGAGCTCAGACCCACCTTCTGCCAGATCCCGCCTGGGGGCTCTTTTTCCTTCTCTCCTTCCCTCCCTCTACTGATCCCGGCTGGCCCCTTCCCTCCTCCCTGAGCTGCCTCCCACTGGTCACAGTGGACTTCCTGCCATCCATTGACTTGTCAAAGTGTATGGCCTTCTCCCTTTGTCTCACCCTTTGCCACGCTCTGTGGCAGCTCCTCTTGGGGACTCTGCTAGCTCATTGCTGGGTGGCACCTCAGCTGACCCAATCTTGCAGTCATCTTGCAGTCATCTTGGATTCTGAGTCTGTGGTGGTGTCTGGCCCATAGCGAGGCCTCACGTGGATGTGGACAGGATGGACGAGTAAACAGTGCTTCTGTTGTGGTGTGGAAATGGGGGGAGGGCTGTGCTTTCTGAACTCACTCCTTGCCTCACCGAAGCACCAAGCGTCCCCTGAGGCCAGTGCGTGGTCCTACACAGTCCACACAGGCCGCCAGCTGCTGACAGGTGGCAGGGGCCTTACCAACACATCTCATATCCGAGCTGTCAGCTTCCAGGTCTCTGCCGTGGAGCCTTTGAGGTTTAATTACCTGGGACAGGCAGTGAGTCTCGACGAGATGAGACAGCGGGGGCGGTGGCCAGCCTGCCGGAATCGACCTGCGCCTGCCCTCATGACACGCGGGCCCGGGGGAAGAGATGATAAACTCCGGAGCTGCCGCCCTGCACCCCCGCAAGCCCCTTAATATCTGCTTCTTCCGGCCAGCACAGAGTCGCTGACGCAGCCAGCTGTCCCCGGCTTCTCAGCCTTTGAGTGGGCGAAGGGGACAGAGGGGTCCTGCAGTCAACGGGGAGCAGGGAAGGGAAGGAAAGGAAGAGAGGGAGGAGGCCGGGGTCTGGTTGGCTTTGCAAAAGCAGATTCTTTCCATGATCATCCTTGAGTTGCTCCCCCCCCCCATGTGGGGCACCATGCCCCTTGGGCTGCCAGGTTCTGCGTCCTCAGGTGGCTGTTCCATTCAGGGTGCTTGGAGGTTCCTGAGCTCTCTGAGGCAGGGCTCAACCCCATTCCTCCCTTCCACAGCCTAAAGCAGGCCCTTTGGTAGGAAGATACAGGGCACCTAGACCCTGCGCCTCCCAGAAGCTGTGTGTAGGGTCAAGGAGAGCCCCTAACCAACCAGCAGTGACGTAAACTAGGACCCGAAAAGTTTCTGTCCGCCCCCAATGCTCCCTCTGTGCCTGTGAGCAGCCCACAACCTTCCCCTCCCCCAGGCGTGTCCCTGGGGAGAAGTGACATCTCCTCCCAGCCCATTCCTTGGGCTTTTCCCCCCTTTTCCTTTTTCTAGTGCTTAGCCAATGCCGCAGAAGGTGTGCGGCTGGCGGCCCGCATTGTGGACACACCGTGCAACGAGATGAACACAGACATCTTCCTTGAGGTTTGTGGCCCTGTCCTGCGATGAAAGGGGCTGGAATGGGGCAGGTGGTCTTGAGAGTCCAAGCAGAGAGGCCATGGGGTCACCCTGGAGTGATGTCCACGTTCTCTGACCTGGCCTGGGAACCCTAGGGTTGCTTCTGCTGTCCAAGCCCTGGTGTCTCTCCTCCTCCCAAGAGCATGGCAGCCTTAATGAAGGCTTGGGGGGAGGCCGCTCTGCAGGCGCAGGTCCCCAGCTGCAGGAAGCTGAGTGTGGAGGGTGAGCCTCCCCCTCGGGCTTAATGAGAGGCACAGGCACTGGCCCCAGAGATGGCCTTTCCCACCGTGTGGCCACGACGGACTCATGTCGGGCGCCAAGCCCACCTCGCCTTGAGCAGAGCCTTCTTCACGTGTCTCCCCTTGTTTTTCTTTCTTTTTTTTTCCCCCGTGAACATGTCCAGGAGATTAGCAAAGTTGGAAAAGAGCTGGGGATCAGCCCCACTATCATCCGGGACGAGGAGCTGAAGTCAAGAGGTTTTGGAGGTGGGTGGGGCTGTGAGCCCTTGGGTGTTGGCCCTGGGAGTGGCCAAGGGCATCTGGGTGGTGGAGGGTGTGTGGGACCCTTGGGCTCAGTGTTCTAGCCTTCATCCTGCTAGTGGTCTGAAAGGAGTCAGCTCATGAGCCTGGCCCAACGCCAGAGTCTGGGAAGCAGGCCGTCCCCTGGGAGAGAAAGGGGCAGCCTTCCAGGCTTCCATGCTGATTCTGGAAGCAGCTGGATGCGCGTTCTTTCCCTCCTCCGCGCTGCACACCCTGCCTCCAGCAGGCTCAGCAGGGTCTTCGAGTTCATGGCTATTTCAGGGTGTTTCACATGGAACATTTTTCCCCACAGTGGTCCTGTCCTGCAGGTTTCTGCTCAAAGCTGCCCCTTTCCTTGATGGAGCCACATCTTCTTCTAGACACGATGCAGTATTTTTCTCTTGCAACTTTTCTTGCCCAACAATACTTTGCATAGGGTGGTTTGCCGTCTCGGAAGTTGGGGCGCATCTGTTCTCCCTTGTCTCGCATTGGCCTGAGGCACAAGGGGTCTGGAGATCTAGGGTTGCGTGGCTCTGTAGGAGAAATATGGGTGCTCACAGGGCCTCCGGGAGTCTCTGCCAGCACAACATGCATCTCACACTCGCCCTTGCCCTCCACAGGGATCTACGGGGTTGGCAAGGCTGCCCTCCATCCCCCAGCTTTGGCCATCCTCAGCCACACCCCTGATGGAGCCACGCAGACCATCGCCTGGGTAGGCAAGGGCATCGTCTATGACACGGGAGGCCTCAGCATCAAAGGGAAGGTGAGCTGTGGTTCTTGGGGTGCAATTCACACCAGTGCATCCAGCCCCCCATGGGCCTCAGGAAGTGGCTGGGGACTTTTGAGCTATGGTTTTGGGAGGGGTTCTTCGGTTCTGTTGTCCATGTTTCAAACAGGACTGAGGAACTGGGCAGGACCCAGCGAGAAGCCTCACCAGAGGCAGGAGGGAGAGAAAGTGTGGAAGGAGGATGAGGGTCACTGTCTCCGTGTCTGTCCCAGGTTTCCATGAAGGGAACAGGCTGAAAATCAAAGGTGTCTCTGAGAGCCAGGGAGCGACCGAGTTGCTGGAGGCCACTGGGAGGCCCCCATATAGCGTGGTGCATTTCTGGGGGCGTGCCCTGAGGGGAGACTCCAGTGTAGTGTGGTGTATCTCTGGGACGCGTCTTAAAGAGAGGCCCAGGCTCAACAAGCATCTTTCAGCCAGTGGTTGCCTTCCTGAGGTTTCCACTAACTCATGACTCACCCATAGAAAGGAGTCTTCATGGTGCATTCTAGAACTTTTGGTGATATCAGGCCATGTGTTGAGATCTCTGAGTCCATTTGTCATATTAGATACAAGTATCAACTTGATAGCTCTGAGCACATTGGTAGAGAATCAGTGGCTGAGTGTGGTACCAAGCAAACCTACCGGAGATGGTGGATGGTGAAAGCCCAGCCCATGGTGGGTGGAACTAGTCCCAGGGCAGATGAATAATTTGGAGGGAGCTGGTTAAGGAAGTTGGCATCCTTCTGTATATACTAGGCCAGACATGATGGTTGGCAGGTGAGGATTATCCCTCTCTCAGCTGTCCTGTGGATGTGGTATGGCCAGTTCCTTCGGGTCCTGGTGTTGTTATGAACTGTCCTTCCCAACTGGACAAGGAACTGTAACTCAGAATCATAATCTGAATAAAACCCCTTGTTCCCTTATGCCATTATGCATTTATCAGCAGCGGACAGAGTGACTGTGACACCATCCAGTAGCCTTCAAGCATCTGCACAGGAGCAACTTAAGTTCATGGTTTGACAGAGTGAAGGCATGCGGGGGCCCCAAGCTCCTGTCTGTTAGGGTCTTGATGTGTTGCTTTTGCCATTTAAATCAAGGTTTCTGGTTTAGCTCAGCCCTGCCCCCCAGCAGTCAGCCCAGCAATCCCACCCTGGTTACCACCCCCAAGGGGATATGCTGGCCGTGCGTGCGGTGGCTGCTCCCATCCACAATGAAGAATGATGCTTAAAGAAGAAATAATGAAGTCGGTGAACTTGAAGTTTTTATTCACATGATTCATGTGGAGTCTGAGTGTCCGCAGTTGTTCAAGTGTCCGCCAGAAGCATACTTTTGTGGGGAGGAACATCTAATCGTGAATATCATGAAAAAACATAAGCTCACAGTGATAACAATAAGAAAACGGACTTGGCACCGCCTTAGTAATGCTAGCGAATTCTGCCCAGACCAAACGCCCTGTACCCTGCACCCAGCGTGGCCGTCCTGTGCTCAGTCCCATGAGTCCCCTGAAGCAGGTGCTTTTTCTCTGGCAGGGTGTCATGGTTTGAAATGTGTCCCCCACAGTCTCATGTGTTTGGCAAGGTCATGGCACCTTGAGAGGTGGAGCTTTGCTGGAGAAAGGCAGTCACAAGGGGTGGGCCTGGAGGTGGATAAGTCCCACCCTACCTCCAGGAGAAGTCTGCCTTTGCAGCAAGCAGTCCTGCAGCTCTCAGCCTCCAAGATGTCTGCGGTGACTTAGCCTCCTCCAGCTTTGGCCAGCCAGCCATGCTGCCTCTGCCCTGAGAAACTGTCCCTCCCCTCTGGAGCCGTAAGCTGAATAGATCCCCCTTTCTCCCGTAAGTTGCTTGACTTTGGGTGCTCTCTCACAGCCATAGTGAAGAGTAACCGTTACCTAGGGCATGGATTCTTCCATCAGATGCCTGCTCACTCTTCTTGTAGACTCATTGGTCGGTCAGGGCAGCTTCCTGGGGGGCCGTCCTGCTGTGACTCCACCTCCTGTCACTTAGAAGGAATCCTGCGCCTGCTATTAGCTTTCTTGGCCTCTGGTGCTCAGCTCTGGGGAAGCCATGGTACCCCGAGGAGCTGCCAGGAGTGTGGGCATCTCCCATTGTCCAGACCATACTGTAAAGTTGAGGAACAGTGTTGGCTTCCCGCTGTCAGACCCGAGTGCACATGTAAGAGGCACATTGACCATCTCTAGGCACTGGGCATTTTAACTCATCCACTGCCCCTGCGTCAGGGACTGTGCTGCCTGTATCCGGAGTGAACCAGGGGCATCTGGCTTGGAGATTGGAGAGTGAAGTGCCAGTGGATGACAGAAGGACCCTAGTCAGAGCTGCCAGTTTCCATAGCATTGCTCAAGGGTGGTACCTGAAGCTTAGCAAGAGCAAGAGAACCAACCTTCACCCTCACCGCCACCAAGAGCAAGTGGCCAGAGATGGTCCCTACTCGAAAAGCATTGTGGGTGGTGCCAGCAGAGCACCCAGCTTTGCAGGTGATAATCAGCTCCATTTGCAAAGATTTCAGAATCAGGGTGATCAAGCCCAGAAGGTCTCAGCTGTTCTTTGGGACCCTTTGACACGCATGCAACATCCTGCTCCAGGAAGTGTTACTCACAGTGGTGACAGTTGCTGACATTTACTGTATTGGAAATTAAAACTGAGAAGCATAAAAGATACTTAGAACTCACTCGAAAAGGAGACGAATCCATTATGTCAACTTGAGTGGCGTAACTTCATCAAGAGCGCGTACTTTCCAGAATGAAAACGAGTTGTGTGCAGCCTTGCTGAATACTTCTGCGGCTTGGGACCTGCCTGCTCAACAAGAGAGCGAGACCGGTGTGCTGAGGGACCCACGCATGGGCTCTTTCGGTTGGACTACATCCAGTGTGGCCTCCCACGCCTGATACTTTAACAGGAAAACGTGTTCTGGTGCCTTTTCTGGCAGCCACAGACATTCTTTGCTTTTCCACCAAAACTTGGCAAGTGGTTTGCCCACAGGTCATTGTGATGTGGAACTGGAAACTGTAACGGTCACTTCTGCTCGAGCTACAGATGGTTGATTTTGTCCTATCACAGATGGATCATCTGGAGAATACCCAACCAAAGAGTTATGCACAAGCTCTGAAATCTGGCATGTGTGCTTAGGGACATCAGAAACTCGGGTCCCCTGTGTTACCCTTTGTGTCGAAGCGTGGGGAGCTGTGTTTTCTGAGGTTCTGGCTGGGCCAGATAATGATGGGTTACCGCCCTGTTCTGAGTGGACACCTCAGTTGGACGTCATTTCTCTGCTCCCCAAGGCAGAGGCTAGCCGGGCAAGCCCCCACCATCGCCCTGCGCTCTGACCACCAGCCTGAACGAGGCGGCAGGGTGTTATCACAGTGACAGTAACCTACCTACATCCAGGGTGAGGTAGAAATGAAGGCTCCCTGGCCATGTGACTCACTTGCTCTCCTGGTCCCTCTGTGTTGCTGTAGACCACTATGCCGGGGATGAAACGAGACTGCGGGGGTGCTGCGGCCATCCTGGGGGCCTTCAGGGCAGCCATCAAGCAGGTGAGGCCCCTCGGACTACAGGTCCAGGTCCTGGTTTTTCTCTGGTAGGTTCCACCTGACTCCTCCCTCCCAACGGGTAGGGGGCTCTCAAGAAGCTAAGTTCAGCACTAAGGTACCTGCTGGGGATTCTCAGGGGTGACTGGGGTCAGCCACTGCTGGCCATATGTGGAGGATTTATGTGCCCAGTACTCGATGGCTGGCCTGCCATTCCTGGCCGGCTCATCGTCCTCACCGAGGGCAGCTCTGGAATCTGAGCAGGCTGGTGGGGAAAGATCAGCCAGTCGCTTCTTCTGGCTCTCGTGGGAAACTACTTGGCAGTTGGTGCTGTTGTATGAGCCAGTGCAGGGGACTGAGAGTGCCCAGAGCCCCCTGGTCTAAACAGATGTCCTTCCTTCGAACGCCCCTGCCTGCAGGCTCCCTGGTGAGTGAGCCTGGCATCTCCAGAGGCAGTGATGGCGGTGATTCCGCCCACAGGGTACCCATGTCCCCTGTGGCACCGTAGGGATCTACATGAGTGAACGTAGAAATGTTTCTTCCTGGGGGTACATTACTCACGGCAGAAGCAACCATGGGATGAGAAAGCACCATGTGTCTCACGCAGTAGTCACACTTGCCTTTGGTAAGAGTGACGAGCAGGTAGCTGATCTAAGGCAAGAGAATTGGTTCCAGTTAAAGGGGCTTTGTAGTCTACATGGTAAAACTTCAACCCCAGATATACAAACTGCAAAGAAAGAAGAAAGAGAAGGAGGGAAGGAGAGAGGGAGTTAGAACAAGGAATGAAAGGCTAAGGGGAGTGGAAGCAGAGTGGGAACAGGCAATCACGTGGTCTAAGCCTGTCCACTCACCGTAACTCACAGTAACTGACGGTAGATACCTGGCTGACCCGTGACCAGGTGTCCCAAGGCACATCTACTGGAGTCCTTACGTCTGCAGGACACACCCAGCTCACAGCGCTGGTGGCAGCATCTGTCCTGCCACCTGCTGCCGTAGCTGTGGCCTCCATGGAGGGGCTTGTTCTCTGCCCCCGAGGCCGTTGTCACCTGCCTCTTGCTCCCTGGGAGCACTTGATTCTCCTCCTTCCTTTCCCAGAACCTCCTGCCTCTAACTGGAGCCTTTACCTGCTCCGTGTCCAGGGTTTCAAAGACAACCTGCATGCTGTGTTCTGCCTGGCTGAGAATGCGGTGGGGCCTGGCGCCACGCGGCCTGACGACATTCATCTGCTGTACTCGGGGAAGTAAGGCTGCCCCTCCCCCGCTCACCTCCTCTGGCCCCTCCCCCACTCGCCTCTGCTGGCCCCGGGAGTACCTGTGGCCTTCCCAGGCCAGGCCAGTGGTACCTCCTGGAATGGGGTGTCCCAACCCCATGGAGAGGACGCGTGGGCTCCCTGGTTCCCGAGGAGGTGACCTGGCACTCCAGAGAGTTGCGCTCCTGAGTGGGGGCCTCTGTCGTGTCCAGGACTGTAGAAATCAACAACACGGATGCTGAGGGCAGGCTGGTCCTGGCAGACGGCGTCGCTTATGCCAGCAAAGACCTGGGCGCTGACATCATTGTTGACATGGCCACACTGACGGGGGCACAGGTGGGCGTCGCTGCGCTTCACTTGGCTGCAGCTCCTGAGAACCTTCAGTCCTTGGCTCTAGGGTGGGGGAGGCAGATGGGGATGGAACAGCCATTCTCGAGTCTCTTGCCGTCCTGGGGCAAGGCAGCTCACCCTTGTGTTGGTGAGGGTTCCGGAAGCTGTGGGTCAGAACCAGAGCCCGCCTTCTGCCAGCTTGGACTTCGTGAAGTTTCTTCCTCCGGACTGGTGCTGGCTTCTCCTCTGCCCCTTCCCCTCTGCTCTGCTGTCCTCTGTCTGCCTCCTCTGCCGGGTCTGGATGCTTCTCCTGTGTCCCTCATCCAGGGCATCGCCACGGGGAAGTACCATGCCGCTGTGCTCACCAACAACGCCGAATGGGAAGCGGCGTGCGTGAAGGCCGGCCGCAAGTGTGGGGACCTGGTGCACCCTCTGGTCTACTGCCCCGAGCTGCACTTCAGCGAGTTCACCTCGGCCGTGGCTGACATGAAGAACTCGGTGGCGGTAGGTGTGGGACCTGGGGGCACCCAAGCACCAGTGGCCAGCCAGGTGGGGCCCCTCCCACTGCTGGGAGCTGGAGTCACCCTGTCCTTTGGGCTTTCAGGATCGAGACAACAGCCCCAGCTCCTGCGCCGGCCTCTTTATCGCATCGCACATTGGATTCGACTGGCCCGGGGTCTGGGTCCACCTAGACATTGCTGCGCCCGTGCATGCCGTGAGTGCCTCAGACGCCGCCGCTCCCCCCAGGAGCCAGGCACTGCCCATGGTCCCTGCTCGAGACCTTCAGTCTCCCTCATCCCTTTGGAGCCCTGCAGCTCCAGAGCTGGTTGTGGGTCATGTTGCCTGTGGCCAGCCTCTGGCCAGCCGTGGTCCCCTGACCTCTGGTCGCTTGGCCCCTGGGAACAGTAGTGTCTGTCGCTCCCAGCCAGCTCATGCAGCAGGAAGCCCCAGACTCTTTGGACCCTTCTGTACTCTGTAGGCTGTAGGCTGCTTGTATTGCCTGGCCCCTTCTGCTGGCCAAGGAGGCAGGACAGCGCAGCGAGGCCTAGCACACTGGCCGTGTCTAGACTTCTTGGCAGAAAAAGCGTCTGGGAGGCTCATGGGGGCTCCAGAAGCCCCTTCTGCACAGAGGTTTGATCCCAGGGTTTCTCCTCCTTCATCCACAGGGCGAGCGAGCGACAGGCTTTGGAGTGGCTCTGTTGCTGGCACTTTTCGGTCAGGCCTCCGAGGACCCGCTCCTGAACCTGGTGTCTCCGCTGGACTGTGAGGTGGACTCCCAGGGGGACGATGTAGGCCGGGACTCCAAGAGACGCAGACTTGTGTAAGGGCCATCTCCTGCCTCGCCCAGTGGCCTGGGTCCTTTCCTCACTTTGCACTGATGAAATTTTAAGCAACGGAAAGTTAACCTTAGGATGAGTTTGGCTCATGGCTCGTTTCCAAACAGTGGTGGTGGACACAGGCCTTTCTTCTGTCTTAGAAGACAGCTCAGGGTTTGTGGGCCTGGGTAAGATTATTACATGTCTCCTCAGCTAGCTGTGCCAGCTCAGCTGACTCCCACCCCACCCTTGCCTTCAGCACCCCCAGAATCCTAGAGCCTCCCACCTCAGTCCTCACTCCACCCTCTGTGGTGGGTATACTTCCCTGGTCAGGACCATTCTCCAGTTGGAGGCCACTGGGGTGTCCAAACAGCCTGAAAAGATGTGACTGGCTACTGGGGACCCTACTCTGTGGAGCTGATGGGGTCCTTACTGTTTTGCACCCCCTCTGTAATTCACTCGAAATTTAATTAAATACAGTCACCACTCTTTCTCACCTCTGTTTCTTATTTTTCTTGCTCCTTGGTTTCACGAACCTCCTCTGAAGCCTGTCCGAGGTACATCCTCGGACACCCCAGTGTGGCGCCTGGGATGTCAGGGACCTGGCCTACTGAGCAGTGAAGGGTTGCCCACACCTTTCCCATGGGTGACCAGCCAAAGTGGAGTGGGCTCCCAAACTCTGCAGTCTGGTGGTCTAGCCTTGACACAGACTAGTCAAGCTGGTTTTGCAACCGAGAGCCCCTGGGATTTGGGGAACAGGTCTCCTGAGTCAGCTGCTTTGGGATTTTGAGTCCATTGCAGATTCTCCAGTGGCTTCTGCCATTCCTGGATGGGCGTGGCTTTCCTCAACTCTGACTCCCCACACACATATCCTTCTAGACCATAGAGGGTCTGGTTTGGAACTCAGTGTTTTCCTGGAGCCCAGCTAGGGTTCAGGGTCTCCACACCACCCCTGGTCTCAGGCCAAGCAGGAGAGGCAGGCATGCAGGGGTAGGGGTCCTCCAGTACAGATAGAGAAGTCCTTCATCCTTTGCCCTCCATCCAGTGCATCCTCGGACACCCCAGTGTGGCGCCTGGGATGTCAGGGACCTGGCCCATTGAGCAGTGAAGGGTTGCCTACACTTTTCCCATGGGGTGACCAGCCAAAGTATGGCCGGGGCCAGGCTGCAGGTCATGAAACATGAGCCCCGTGTGTGTCCACAGCCCACTGACCCCTCACCCAAGCACCCCCTCCACAGCCTGGAAATAAGGTGTCTTTTTCTCGGACTGGCCCTGAGCTATTTGCATTGCCCCAGTGGGCCTGGAAAGCCAAAGCTCCTAGGCCCCCCGCCTGCCTGAGACGTCAATAGCCATTGCAAGCAGTGGGGGTGGCCAGACCATGAGGGCAGGGGTCATGGTTCATTAGCTTACTTAATAGCTTCTAATAGGGGTTCTGCCAGTGTGCCTTGGAGACCCCCCCCCAGAGGATGCAGCAGCAGTCACCTAGGTGGTCTGGCTTCTCCAGGGCAGCTGGTACTGTCACTCCCCATCCAGATCCAGGAAGCAGGGTCAGAGAGCAGAGAAGAACTGAGTTTCCCTTGTGCACAAAGACAGCTTCAGGACCAGAGTTCCAGCTGGAAACCAGCTGCGGACTCAGGGCCTGGCCTGCATGCCCAGCATGGAGGCTGCTGGGGGCGGGGAGGCTGCATGCCCAACATGGGAGCTGACAGAGTGAGCCAAAGGCCCCGTCTTCCCCAGGGCCAAAGGGCTGGAGGGGATGAATGCTTCCTTCTGCTTCACCGGACCCCCAGCGGCATGGGCAGCAGGGTCGCAGAGCAGCTGGCGGGGCAGGTGGGCCCTCTCGAGACCGTGTTGTTTTCTGGATTTCTGTGCAGACTTTTGTCAAAGCACTGCTCAGCTGGGCCATCCCAGTGAAGATGAGGAAGGTGTAGAGAGTCAGCCAGAGCAGGCTGTTGTGCTTGTCAGAACCTCTGTGGATGGAGCACAGTGCCACAGAAGTGCTCCCAGTGAGCGAGGCCGCAGTCATCCCCACTGTCACGTGGAAGGTCCCCAACATGTTCAGGGAGGAATAGGAGTCCCAGCTTCCACCCTGGGAGCTAATCAGTTTCCCTGGGACTCACAGAGACTTGAAGGAAGGGAACCAAGCTCTCAGCACTGCAGGAGCATGGGGAAGCCCTATACTGGGTTGACACAAGCAGCCCGCCTTTTTCCGGGGGTAACAAGACACAGGTGTGCACACTCAGGGTGTGATCACCAGTGAGTGAGGTCCACAGGTACTGAAAAGCCAGGGCTGGAGGACACCGTTTTTATGGCTAGAGGTGCTTTACCCTTCACCTGTCAGCAAGTCCCAGCTCTGCCTTCTCCCATGCACCCCATCAGCTGGCATCCGGGATTTCCTCATGCGACCCTGCAGGAGAGAGCCAGGCAGACCCCGCCTTGAAGCCTGTGTCAGGAAGGGGCTTGCGTCAGCAGTAGCCACGAGGCCCCAGAACCACGGGAACCCTCTTCCCAAAGGTGAGGTCCATCACCAGGCGACCACTGAGACTGCTCGCCTCACCCCAGCCAGGAAGCAGAGAGAAAAAGGAGAGCCATGGTCTCAGTGATCTGCTTGGTTCTCCGAGGCCTCGGCTTAGGCGTCCATTCTGCTCCAGACTCTCAAGGAGTTAGGGAACTTATCTGCCACCGAAGTTCTTGTCATCAGGATCCAATCACCTCTGCAGCACTGGCTTTGAACACAGCCACAGTGGCAATCCTGCTGGTCAGACAGGCGTCAACTTGGCAGCTGAGGGCTGAGTTCGGGGCACATCTGTGAAGAAGTAGTTAAGGAAAGCCCTGAGCAATCCTGCAGGAGACATCTAATTGACATGGGAGGACCCAGCCCACAGTGGGACCATTCCCTAGGCAGGTGGATAAGAGGGAAGAAGCTGGTATAGTAGTGGGGTTTCTTTAGCATACTTTGATGGCCTTGCTGTCTGATGAGTGTCATTTACCTCTCTCTCAGCAATCCTTATGGTTATGGTATGGCCGGTGGTTCCTGGTGTTGGAGTGAACTCTCCTGAACTAGAAACTGTAATAGAGAAAGGGAAGAATGAAACCCCCTCCCTTCCTCTAAGCTCTTTGGTCGGGAATTTATCAGCAGCATGCAGGCAAAGACCTGCAACAGAGACCAAATTTTCAACACATGAGTGTTGAGAGAATGTATCCATTCAGGGTTCACAGCTAAGCCATAGGAGAAAGTGTGTGTGTATGTGTGTGTGTGTGTGTGTGTGTGTGTGTGTGTGTGTGTGTGTGCGCGCGTGGGGGGGTTCCCTATGGCCTGGTGTCACACACCTTGGAAGGCCCAAGGCCTCTTGAAATGACTGCATCAGGGCTAAGGCTCCCAGTAGGGCACAATGGAGGTTCCAGAGAATAGTCAGTGGTCACCTGATGTGCAGGAGTGTGAAGTGGCCTGTTCTGAAGAGAGTTCTCCTGCCAATACCTGTGATTCTGGAGGTGTCAGATTCCGTGTTGCCAAGAGGCCTCCTGAAAGCTGACCTTTCCGGAAGTTGGTGTCGGGCAGGAGAATCACTGGGCCAAGAGCATGTCCCCGAAGAGGATAGTAGCACTAACTGTATCTGTGAGTAGATGGGTGCACATGTCTACACTACTGTATAAATGTGTCCCATACATGGAGTAGAGAGTTGTTACAGAGCCTGAGAGCCTGATTCTCTCAGGTGCACATAAAAGCTGGCTGGTTTGTCTCATCTTGCTTCCAAGACATTAAGAATGGACAAAATAGACTTATTTCAGAGAGAGAGAAGTCAGGGGCTGGGTAGATGCTCATTTTGGAAAGTGCTTGCTATACAAACAGGGGACTTGCTTGAGGTTGGATTTCCAGAAGCCACAAACAAAACAAAACAAAACAAGTGAAATGCATGCTTGTAACTTCAGCACTAGGGAGGGAGAAACAGGAGGATTCCTTACTGACCAGCTAGCCTGGCCAAATTGGCAAGCCCCGGATTCAGTAGGAGACTGTCTCAAAAAATAAGCTACAGAAGGACTGAGGAAGGCAGCCAGGTAGTCAGCCTCTGGCCCCCACACATATGCTTGCATATAAAATAAATAGATCAAGAAGTGGAATGAAGTCATTTATTGAGGATGCCGACAGCTACTGGGTCATCTCAGAAGATTCCCTTGTTACTGACCACAGGTGTGACTTCAGCGGCTGGGCACACCTGTCTCCAAACCTTTCTTTCCAGGCCCTTCCCAATAGGACATCCATCAGGCCCCCTCCCTCAGCCTGCCAGCCTGTCTCTGCCCAGAGTCCCACTCTCCTGCCCACCAGCGTCTCCTGATTTCCCGTTGAAAGGCTACCGGGAAGGATGAGCTTTACCCGGAAAGAACACGGTGTTCTGCCCCCAAAGGCTGGGGCTCAAGAGCTGGGCTGTGTTCCCCACTGGCCCCCACCACTCAACAAATGTCTGTTGCGATGATGCTGTGATTCCCTGCCCGCAGCTTTGGTTCAGACTGTGTTCCCTGGTGAATTACTTTTCTGCGGTTTTTTTATTTGTTTGTTTGTTCTTTAACAAAAGCTTGTTTTGGTTTGAGGTTTAGCAAAGATACACGCTGCATTCAGCTTCCTCTCCACTCTGGGACTCAATAAATTAGCTGTTTTCCTGTCTGCTCTAAGGCCTTGCCTCAAATGAGCCTCCAGCAAGATAATGCATTTAAAAGCCCTTGGAAAAGTACTAGCCCCACGCACATGCATGAGATTGTCATCCTGCGAGCTCTGAAGGCAAGTCTGCAGCTAGATCGCTCCCCGCCCCCGCCCCCGCGACCCGGCCCTCCCCGCCCTGCACGGGGCCCAGATACAGGTGCTACTTCTTGGCTTTTGCATAGGGCTAAGAGGGAGAGGGTCCCTGGGATCCAGTCGGCCCCCACAGCCATAGATGTCTAGCCAGTCCTGAAGAGAGAGACAGGGAGAATCTTCACTCCATCAATACCCATCTGCAGGGTTTTTTTTTTTTTTTTTTTTTTTTCATTTCGTCCTTGCTTCTGCGATCAGTCCAGGGAGATTCTGCAGACACAAAAAGAAACAGATAGCACACCGTCCCCATCCCCCGATGAGAAAGCCCAGCAGCCTGGTTTCTTTTCTGTGTGTAGGTGGAATGAAAGGTGGTCTCCGGCTGGAATCTTGTGCTCTTCCAGCTGAGTCACATGGACACCCCTAGCACCTAGGAGGATTTAGAATTCCCCAGCTCCTGTTATGTGTCCTTCCTTGCCTGCCACACTCCTTTTCTCTCCTCCAGCAGATATATTTCTGTGAAATCCACTATCATACTGGGTCCAGCATACAAGCTGGCCTGAAGCCAACTTCTTCATCTCACAGGTGTCAGGTATAATCTTAGGAACCCTCGCCAACCACAGATCCCTCTCATGGAAGCATCTCCCAAGCCTGGGCTTAGAACTGAGCTGCAGAGGAACAGAGCTGCCATGACGGGGGACGGGGTGGGGGGGACAGATGCACCTGGCAGCCTCAGAGACCGACGTTCTTACTCCAACCATGGAGCACTGTGAGCTATCAACGACAGCTAAACATCAGCAGTTTGCTGCTTCCATGACGGGCCTGTCCTAGCATGCTCAGATCTTCCTCCTGTCTAGCAGCTGCGGAGGCCTAAGGTCATGTGGCTCATCAGTGCTTACATGCAGGATGAGTGGTTTTTGACCTCCTGTAGCCCATGCTGTGTGAGATTTCTGATGCTGGGCCAGCGAGATGGCTCTGCAGGTGAGACGCCTGCCCACAAATCTGGAGACATAAGTTTAATACCTGGAAATCACATGGTAGAAGAGAGCTGAGTTCTGAAAGTTGCTCTCTGACCTCTACCCATATACTTGGTGAGTATGTTCTTCTCTCTCTCTTTCTCTCTGTCTGTCTGTCTGTCTTTCTCTTTCTCCTCCTCCTCCTCTTCTTTGTCTTTTCTATGGCAATGATTTCTATGGCCCCCTAACAAGTTCTCTCAATTCAGCTCAAGGTGTGCTGGTTAATTCAGGAGACAGGTGAGGCCGAGGTGCAGGGTGCAGATGGCTAGAGAGAGAGAGAGAGAGTTGGACCATTCCTCAGTCTCCACAGTGCATGAGCCCCATATAAACTACCTGACATTAGATTGGCAGCCATGTATCAGGACCATGACTGCGCAGGAGCGATAGAGAAAAACAGTTTGGTGAGATTTCCAAAGTCCGTGCATCAAAGTGCCGGGCAGGGGCTGGGGATTGGCTCGGTCACTCAGGTGTCCGTGGGGCTAAGCACCCACTCAAAAAGAAAAGCCGGGTGCAACACATATCTACAATCCCAGGACTGGGAGGCGGGGTCCTGGACAGCCAGCCTAGCTGAATCAGCTCCAGGTTCAGGGGAGACCAACCTCAAAAGACAAGGTGGATCAGCCCCTCAGAAGACACCAGGGTTGACCTCTAGGCTCCACACATGTACATGCAACTGTATGTGCACGTATGAACACATACCCCCCCACACAACAGAACCCTAGTTATAGAATATAAAGGAAGCCTTCAAGATGGAAGAAAAGATTTGTAAGTCAGAAGTTTAGTAAGGGATGGAGAGCCAGAATACAGAACTCTTGAAACTCAAAGCATGAGTGTTTGTCTAGCAGACACAAAGCCTTGGTTCCGCTCCCCACTTTGCCTCCCCCCACCTCCAAAGCCAGACAGATCAATTTAGACAAACACAATAGCTTGCACCTGTCATTTGAGCCACTCCAGAGGCTGAGGTAGGAACTCCGGAGCTGGAGGCCAGACCGGGCAGCATAGCTAGAACTCATCTCAAAAGCGACGGAGGCGGCAAAGCCTCAACAAAACATCAACAACCAAACAACCTAATTTGAAAATAGGCGAAGGACTCACATAGCCGCTCTTCCTAAGCAGATGCACAAATGGCTAATAAGCACATGAAAAGATTCTCAACATGACTAATGGTTAGAAAAACACAAGTCGAAATTACAGTGAGATCCAACCTCACGCCATTAGGGTGGCTGCTATACAAAAGAAAACAAAACAAAACACAACAAAGAAACTGGGAAAATAATGAATGTTGATAAGGCTGCAGAGAAAGCAAGCGCTGTCATGCAGGGTTGGTATGCACCATGGTATGATGGCAGTGGAAGACAGTTGGCTGCTTGTCACAAGGTTCAAGTAGAATTACCATATGATACATCAATTGAACTTTGGGGGTACATCTTCAAAGAATCAAAGAGACTTTTGTAGGTCTGCAGTTACACAGCATTATTCACGACAGCTGAAACAAAGAGTAATTCAAGCATTTGTGATGGATGATACACAGGATAAATACATCTCCACTGTGTGCAGAAAGGGAAGGAGAGTTCTGACATAGGCAATGACCCAGTTGAACCTCAAGGGCATTTTACATAAACCAATCAAAGTCCCATTCTGTGTGTGTGTGTGTGTGTGTGTGTGTGTGTGTGTGTGTATGTGTTTGGGGGGGAGTCAGGGTCATAGAGAGAAACCACTCAGTGGTTACTAAGGCTCAGACAGGAGAGAAGCAGGAATCTGGGCTTAGTGGGGGTCAGAGTCTCAGTTTTCCAGAACAGAGTTCAGTTCTCTCCATGCTTGTGTGAGATCATGTTTGTAGTGTGAACGTGTTTGTGTGTATGTGCACTGGAACATATTCATGTGCATTCATGTGCATGCATGTGTGCATATGCATCCCACGAATATTAATTCTGGGGGCCCTGTGACGTGTGATAGTGAAGATGGCAAACTTTATGTCATAAGTGTCTCATTACAATGAAAGTGACGGGGCTGGGAGATGGCTCAGGGATTAAAGCATTTGCCTTGCAAACAAAAGGACCTGAGTTCAGATCCCAGATCCCACATAAAAATGCCAGTCAGATATGGCAGCCTGCAATTCTGGCCCTGGAGGGCGGAGCCTGGAAAATCTCAGAGCAAAACAATAGGAGGTAGAGCAATCCAGGATGATTCCTAAGTCACCCTTGGGCCTCCATTCAGTGTCACTTTCTGTACCCTCACACACCTACACATTCACACAGGTACACAATGGCGCCTACATGTGCAAAAATATTTTTAACATGACTTTGGCATTCCAAGAACCAAGAAACTCTGACCTGCTCTCGGGAGTTACTACCTACAAGATGATCCAGATATTGGGATTATCAGGTAAATAATGAAAGGCAACATTTATTGCCATCTTAAATGAAGCTACATGGAAAATCTTAGCATAAGTGGAAAAACAAACTAAAGTTAGCAAAGAAAAAGACAATGAAAAAAATCGCTGAACTTGAGGTGGCATCACGGATCAAATCAGCCAAACTGAAGGAAGTTGGCATCAGAAGTATTAGTCTGCTCATCCAAAAGCGCCAACCAGCATTGTCTTCTGCGTTGTGGCAGACACCCCCCTTTGGCCACATGGTCCGTATCAGTAAGAACTTGGCGATGGGTGGGCGGAGGACCACCAGGCTATCTTTACCAGTGTCTGTAAGTGGGAAATAATTCAAAGTGAAATGCATGTAGGAAAATAATTACATCAAAATTTTAGACTTAAAAGGGAAAGAATTCAAAATAAGAACATCATGGCCTAGGATTGGAGAAGGCTGAAGAAGAAGGAGGTGGTGTGGGAACCCTTGGCCAAGAAGAGACCCCCCCCTCCATCGGAAGAGCTGAGAGGGACAAGTGATAGGGTTGGGAGATTGAGTGACTCAGGGTCCCCCGGGAAAGTGTTGGAGTGTCTGATGCTATCGTTGAACTTGGTAGAGAAGAGAGATTGGAAGAGGAAAAGAATTCTGTATAAACAATGGCTGAAAACTCTCCAGTTTGATAAAAGACACGAGTTACAGGTTCAAGAAGCTTCGAGGACCCCAGCAGGATAAATTCAGAGAACTCCGCATCCCAATGCATCATAATGAAATGGTGGAAAAGCGAAGATAAAGAAAAATCTCGAGAGCGGAGTGAGAAAAATTGCACCTGGGACAGAGGAGGAAGCACGCGGAAGATTTCTTATCGGGAGCAACAGCTGTCAGATGTTAACATATGAGTGAGACCTAAGTTGGAGCTGTGTATCTACAGAAAACAATTGCTCACGGAGGGGGGTGGCAGACCCCAGATGCTTAGCACTCCCGTGTTCATGAAACAAGACATCAGGAATGTGACAACAACGGGGAGACCATGTGAACCCCGGAGCTGCTGCTGAGCTGGAGGTGAAGCAAAACTGGGGGAAGGAAGCGCTCCCCCGCTCTGTCTCCTGCACCCAGGAAGCTGTAGGAAAAAAAAGAGCAAGGAATAGATTTAACAAGCACCCCAGGGTCGTGCTGTGCCCCCACCCTGGAAAATAAAGCTAACGGGCTTTATTTTCATCGCCATCTTAAATGAAGGGGGCAGCTGTGCACCAGGCAGCGGGCAGACCCCAGAGCAGGGGAGTCCTGCATGTCACTTTGCTCGCCAGTGACATGGTGCGCAAAAGCGTCATCTTCAGTCAGACCTCTCCCCAGGGAAAACAATTTGTCATCTCCAAGTCCTAAAGGTGTCCCTGATTCTATGGTCTGAGTGAGTGATCATTCCCCTCACCCTCCCTCCCCCCAAAAATCAGTGGAAACCCAGGAAAGACGGGATTCAGATTCACATACACATTACACAGAAAGTACAGGCCACTGGGAGGGTTGGGGTTGGGAGAGGGAGAGCTAATGGGGAGATGGGGGGTACAAGGGTGGAGGGAAGGAAGAGGAGGGAGAAACCATGGTGAGACACAGAGACCCCAGCCCTGAGCCTTGCCCACTGCCGGGTAGTGAGTGCTCCCAGAGGGCTGGCTGGAGAGATGGGCATGATGAGACCACTGGGGAATTTCCTGAGTGAGTTGCACAGGAGGAGCACCCGGGAGAACCAGGAGTTGTCCAGCCAGGGGTCCTAGGCTGGGCGGGGCAGCTCTGCCTGGCAGGAGGACAGGCCAGGGCTTGGCCTGCACAAGGCTGCCACGGCCCAGAGCCAAGTAGAAGGTGGGGAAGGGGAAACACCCTGTTTTGTAACTGGTGAGTCTGTGGCTTCTCCATACTTAGCAAGTTCTCTCTTCCCCTCTTTATGCTCCTCATCTCCTTCCTGTCTTTGCTACTTTCCCTTTCCCTCTCTTCCATTACCCCTCTGTCTTATTACCTAATAATAATCCTTCAGCTTGAAAAATAAAGATGATAATAATAACAATAATACTGAAAACAACAACTTCAGCTTGAATCATTTTTAAACTCCTAAATTATTAGTATCTCAGTCCTTCCTATTCTGATCTCTTGGGGGTATAGTGAGATTCCCTATTTTTAAAAAAATTATATTCAGATATTCTGGTTCGTTTTTGAATTTCTGGTTTGATTATTGTTGTCTGCTGCCTTCTTTCTGAGGGGGAGTTATAACCCAAGAGAAGATTGCCCACTAAGAAGACTCATCAGAAACCAGAGAGAGACGAGAGAGAGAGAGAGAGAGAGAGAGAGAGAGAGAGAAAGAAAGAGAAATCCATTCCAACAGATGCATAAATCATAACACAGAAACACAAGAAACATTAAACTATATATTCCAATAGCTCCTCATTCCTTCATAGTTATAGGTTGAAGTGTGAGACAGAGAGCTCAGAAGTTGAGATTTAAACAGGCAGATGTCTTCCAGAGGGTGTGGGGGAATTGAGCAAAGACGTGAAGTAAGGAAGTCAGCTCAGACCTGAGTCACCGTGGTAAGTGGCAAGAACGCAAGAACACAGGGAAGGGAAGTAGAGGAAGGGAAGCGAGGCGACATGGTTGAGAGACAACTGCGCTCAGACATCAGGAAAGAAAAACCAAGCCAGCAAGACCATGCCTCCAGAGCCCCCACACATGGTGAAAGGACCCCATCTGAGAACCTGCGGGGAGAAGGATGAGCTGAGAAGATTCAGATTGGAAAGTCTACGTGATGGAGTTTCTGTTCCCCACTCTCTTCAATAACTTGATGTCTAGACAAAATAATCTGCACAAAGATGCAGCCCAGTCACGCTTCACTGCAGAGCAAATGGACTTAACTGATCTCCACGGACTATTCCTTTCAACAATCTTCTTAGCAGCATGGAACTTTCTCTAAAATAGAGCATATTCTAGGCCATAAAGGAAGTCAATGAATACCAACACTGGAATAATTTCTTTTTTTTTTTTTTTTTTAAATTTTTTTTAATTATTATTATTTATTCAACTGTGTGCATGTGCGTGTGTGTATGTGCGCGCGCGTCTGTGTGTGTGTGTGTGTCTGTGTATGTGTAGAACCACGGGCGAATTCGCGAACCACCATGGACGCCTCCACCTCCTTCTGCCCCGGGATTCACAGGCTCCGCCCTACCAGGACCAGAAGTGCAGGCCGCCCCGCTTCCGCCTGGCGTCTATACGTGGGATCTGGGATCCGAACTCAGGACCCTCCGCTTGCAAGGCGGGGGCTTAACCCCTGAGCCACCTCTCCAGCCCCCCAACACTGGAATAATTTCTTATGTCTTATTAAATCACAGTGAACTACAGCTAGAGATCCACAACAAGAGAAACCACTGAAGCCGTATGACACACAGAAATCGGACAGCTTATTTTTTCATGTGAAGATTTGTACATGTGAGCACATGTGTGCACGGGTACACGTGCATGCACGTGCTTTGAGTTGGTTGTTTTGAGTCAGTCTCCAATGTCATTATTAAGTCAGGGTCTGTCATTGAACACAGTTCTCTAATAGGCCAGCCAGTCAGCTTGCCCCGAGGATCCCCTCTCCTTGCCTCCCAAGTGCTGGGGTCTGCTGACTTTTATGTGGGTTCTAGAGATCTGAACCTCAATCCTCGTACTTATGGAACAAGTGTTTCATCCACTGAGCCTTCTCCCCAGCCTCGAGCGACATACCTTTGAATGATCACAGGAACGTTGAAATCAGGATCGAAAGCTTAAAATTCTGGGAGCCAAATGGAAGCTGAAACATAACCTACCAGAGTGTGGGTGCAGTTGAGTGACTGCATCGAAAAGTCCGAGACTGCTCAAAGGAACAATCTGACAGGCACTTTGCAGTGTTACGAGCAAGACCATTTCAAACCCTAAATTAACAGGTGGAAAGAAAAGACCCGAGTAGGAACTGATGATATGGAGATTGACTCAAAGAACAAACAGAAAGGATTTGGGAAGCTTTTTCTCTGAAAAGATAAACAATAATAGCCAAACCAAGCAAAAGAAAGAGAGAAGACCCAGAGGAAAAAAAATAGGGAGAAAAGTGGGAATTTTAACAGATGACAGAGGGATCCACAGGATCATTAGAGAATAGTTTGAAAACTTGCCATCCAAAAAGATTAGCAAGTCTAGAATTAAAGCATGAATTTTCACCTACATTGAAGCCTACCAGAGGACATAAGCGACTTCAACAGGTCACTAGCAAGTAGGGAGACTGAAGGAGTGACCAAGAAGTCCCAAAGAAGGTCAGCTCAGGACCACAGGGACCACGGTAGGACCGTGACGGCCAGGCCTTGGAGTAGCAGCCAACACCGGAATCCTCGGATCATTCCATGACTTGGACAGGATGGGATGCTTCCAAACTCGGTTTACAAAACCACTGCTGCCCTCATACCAAATTGGATCAGCATGGGGCTGGAAATTCAACTCAGTGGCCAAGCTCTTGCCCAGCAAGTGTGAGACCCTGGGTTTGAGCCCTAGCATGGAAAAGTAAAAAACAATGAATAAGCATCCAGCACATCACAGACCCCCAGCCCGGCTTCGTTGATGAGCACAGATGCAAAAACTCTTAGCAAAATGCTTCGAAACTGAATTTGACAGCACAATAAAAGGATCATCCAAGATGATGGCCCACACTCCTTTCCAGAAATGTAAGATGGTGCAACACACACAAATCAGGCACTGTAACCCAGCACAGAAATAGAATCAGGTTAAGAATAAGCTTGTAATTGTTCCAATAGATGCATAAAAAGCATTTGCTAATCATCAATATGTCTTTGTGATAAAATTTCCAGGGAAACCAGGAGTGGAAGGAACATATCTTTCACACAGTGCAAGCTGTGTCAGAAATCTGTAGCCAATGTCACACTTAGTGGGGGGAGAGCTGGAAGCATCTACTTAAATTGGAATGAGACAAAGGTGTCCATGTGCTACCCCATGATTACACGAACGGGGAACTGCTTGAATTTCTGTCTGTGAGGGAAAGAAATGGGGGAGATACAAAAGGAGGCGAAGCAGTGAAATTCTTTTTAGTATTTGATTTCATGTTTTCTGTGTGTGTGTGTGTGTGTGTGTGTGTGTGTGTGCGTGTGCGTGTGTGTGTGTGTGTGTGTGTGTGTATGTGAGTGTGTGTGTGTCTATGTGTTTAGAGGATACTGTATGTGCCTCTGGAAATTCAAGGGTGACTTCAGGAATCATCCTGGATTGCTTCTACCTCCTTTTTGGTTTGCTCTAGGGTTTCCCAGGCTCTGCCTACCAGAGCCAGAATACAGGTCAATGCCATTTTTGCCTGGTGTTTTTATGCGAAGTTGGGGATCCCAACTCAGGTCCTTCTGCTTGCAGAGTCTTAATGCTGGAGATATCTCTCCAGCTCCAAGAAGTGGTGAAATTATCCTTATTTGCCCATGATCTGATCCTGTACTTAAAAGATTTTATAAACCCCACAGTACAAACTGATTAAGTTTGATAAATGTTTTTAGCAAATCAGCAGAATGCAAAATTGATATACAAGAGGTAGTAGCTGTTTTCATAATATTCATTATTATTGTATATATGATAGGTATATTTGGCCATATACGTGGAAGCCAGAGGGCAATTTTGTGAGTTGGTTCTCTCTTTCTACTTTTACATGGGTTCCGGGGATTGAACTAGGGTCATCAGGCTCTGCAGCAAACATTTTTTTTTATTATTTCCGCTCATACAAACTTAACAGGTACACCGGTTCCCTCCTTTCCTCCACCTCCCCCCAACCCCCCTTCTCCCCCCTTCCCTCTCCCCTCTCCCCTCCCTTCCATCCCCCAGTGCCCCTCCCAATCCCCAGAACATCCTTTACTGTGCATGCCAAACTCTCCTCTGGGTCCTCCTCTCCGATGAGGTGCAAGGACCCAGGGGCATTTCCCAGAACCCTTTCCTGTGTTCCCCTTAAGCTTAGGAACACTTCTGTGACTGTCAGTCCCTAGCCTCCAAGGATCCTAGTGCCTTTAGTCCATGCTAGACTTTGTGGGGTCAATAATGTGTTGGATATAGCGCAGGTCATGCAAAGTCCTATTATGATTGCTTCGGCCCTAACTTGCGTGGAGTATCTTGCATATCATTACTCTTCCCATCCTTGTGCTCTTATAATCTTACCGCCCCCTCTTCCGTGCAGCAAACATTTTTACCCACTGTGCCATCTTGTAAATCCTTTAGTTTTCTTTATATAAATAGAAAGTATCCTAACAATGAAGTCAGAAACCAATCCATTCATAACAGCTGAAAGAGAAAAACTAGAAACAAATCTAACAGTTTACAAAAGGTCTGTTCAGTGAGATACATGAAAGCTGAAGAAACTGAAAATAATCAAAGGGTGGAAAGAACTATGATTATGGATTAGTAGAGTTAATAATATGAAGATGGCTAGATTAGCAGACGTACAGATTTAACAGGTTTAATGCAACATCCATAAAAATTCCAACAGTATTTGTCACAGAATAGAGGAACAAGCCTAAGGCAAGTATAACCACAAAAGATCCAGAATTTGGCAAAATAATTATAGTAAGCTGAGCAGAGGTGCTGGCAATTCACGATGCCTGATCCCACACTTTACTACAGAGCCATAGTAACAAAAATAACTTGGCGCTGTCAACAAACAGAACACGGTCCACTGAAACAGCACGTGCTGGTAGAGGCCAGAGGTCAACCTCAGGTGTCAATCCTTAGGAACTGAACAGTATATGTGCTCATGTGCGTGCATGCATGCATGTGTTTGTATGTATGTGTGTAGCATCTATGTGAGTGCATATGTGTATGTAGAGGCTGTGTGAGCACATGAGCCTGCATGTGTGTGTACAAAGCATGTGAGTGCATGTGGGTGCGTGTGTAGAGTTTGTGTGAGTGCATATGCATTGAGTGTGTATATAGTCTGTGTGAGTACATGTGCATGCATATGTGAGCACACATGTATACATGAATGTGTATAGAGTCTGTGTGAGTGTGATATGTGGATGTGTATATGCGCTTGTGGGCCCTTTGCCAGGACCATCTGCCGGCTCTTCATGCCAGAGGGTTAAAATCGAAAGACTGGAGAGAGATAAGCCGAACAAGTGCTGGCCAGAACAAAGCAGCGGCGTGTGTACTAATGTCATGTGAAGATGACTTCAGAACCAGAACTCCCCGGGACTGACATGTTCATCCTACATGACAGAAGAATCATTCCTCAACAAACCAGGAAGTCCTACATGTGTATTTCACTAAAAAGAGAGGTCCAAAGTGCGCTAGATAAGGAATGTAGTTTCATCTGTAGGCTGTGTGCCTACTTCAGGAATCACCGGGTTAAGGAACCGGGAATCAGCAAGGATGGAGCACACTACGGTCACGTCCTCGTTAGCATTTGCCATCTACCCAGCCAACAGCAGCAGAGCATCTATTCCTTCCAAGTGTATACGGAATATACTTACCAAGGTAGATCACACGCCAGGCCTTTGAAAAATTAACTACTGAAAAACTTAATATCACACAATGTGTACTCTTTAACCATAATGGACTTAAGCTAGGAATCAGCAACAGAAAGAACTGGAATGTCCAGATGTATTTGGAAGTTAAACACTCATCTTAATAATTTGTGGGCCAAAGACGAAGTCCATGAGTAACTCCAGACTCCATTTTAAGAGACGATAAAATAAAAAAGACCAAATTCAACTCAAAAATAAAGAGGGAAGATGTGGTGCTTGATAAAATTCACCTTGCACTTCTGATGGAAACTCTTAGCTACTTGTAGAACAGGTGTTTCTCATTAGCTAAAGGACACAGACGAAGCCACAGCCAATATCACACCTAATGGTGAAAGTGGTGCAGCTCCACCTCCCTGCCAGAAAGGCAGCAAGAAGAGCTGCTCGCCCACTTACCCAACATGGCTTCCTGTCTACCCAGTGGCTTCTCTTCTACGAAGTGATGGTTTTGCAGGACAGTGGCGAACGTCCCTGAGTGTCCCTCCTCTGCGTCCTGAGGCAAGGAGGGGAGAGCTGATCACCGTGTCTGCCCACCGTTGGACCCTGGCTTTGGTTGTGCTAGGAAGTGTGGGGACACATGGGGTGGTAACACAGCAGCGTGAATGTATTTGTTGTCCCACAGCTGTGTGGTCAGCAGGCCAGGATGGAGACTTTCCTAGGAGGGGTTTTTCTCCCAGGATCTTAGAAAATTAAAAGGAAAAATAGAAAAAGCATTCAAATGGAAACTGCAGAACCGACAAAACGTGGTCAAGGGTACAGAACCTGCCTGGCACGTGTGAGGCGCTGGCTTTGATCTGCAATGTCACCAGATTCATCCAATGTCTTCACCTGGCGGACATGGCAAATAAAATGTGAGAAGATCTAAAGGCAGACACAGGAGAGAACAGAAGATTGTGAGTGCGAGGAAAGGAGAAGTCAAGAGAGAGAACTCAGAGGGAATTGGCGCAGAGGGCGCAAAGCTGTGTTTATTGGCAGCCGACTTGATCGTCTCTATGGAAAATGCTACCAAGCCATTGGCGTCCACAGAAAGTCCCGCAGCACTAAGTTATGCCTGTCAGAATGCAGGATTAAGGGCGGCTAGACAAAACCACGTGCCTTTCTGTATCTTAACAGGGAGCATTTGAAACACGGGGCTTAGAAGCCAGCGTGGCAGTCCCCCTCACCGTGGCACGGCAGGTGACAGCCAAAACCACAATTGTCCATTGACAGGTGAATAAGAATTTTTGAACTAGAAACATAAAGGAAATATGATATGCACATGCAACAATACGTGGTCTACCTTAACAAGGAAGGGGTGAGGAGATGGCTCAATGGTAAGGTGCATGCTGAGTTAGCACAGGGGAGTGGGGGGACCTGAGTGTACCCACATAAGAGCTAAGTATGAGAATGCAACCCTAGCGCTGGGGAGGTACAGATGGGAGGATTGTAAGGCTGGCTGGTAAGGCTGTCTGTCTGAATCAATGAGGGCTGGCTTTAGATCCTGTCTCAAAACACAAGGGTGAGACTGACAAGAGAAGACAGGTTCATATCAACCTCTGACCTCCACACCCACCCACATAGACAAGCACTGGTGAACACGACACACGCACACACAGACACAAACAAAGATACACAGACAGACACACACACATAACAGGCACACACACAGCCATACAGACACACACAGGCACACAGACACACAGACACATACACACGCAGGCACACAGATACACACACACACAGACATACACACACAAAGATACACAGACACAGACACGCAGACACACACACACAAATACACACACGGATACACATATACAGATACACAGACCCATACGCACACACTAAAATTAAGTTAAATGAATGAAATTCTTTTTTAAATGAAAAAGGATCTGTCATGAGTTTCAGCTTGGATGGACTTTGAAGCCAGCATGCTAAATGAAACAGATAAACCGTAGGCGGATAAATGCTGTTCCTGACTGCTCTTCTGTGGAGGACAAGCAGTCAGGTTTTTAGCTGCAGAGGCAGATCGGGGCTCCCAAGGGGGGGGGGTGTGCTTTTAAAACAGCTAAACTTCAAATGGAAAGTGGGCACAGATTCAGGCTTGCAAGACGTAAAAGAATCCTTTGGCCAGATGGCAGCTAGAGGTAACACGGCCGTGCAAATGAACTTGAGGGAACAGGACACCATGGTAGATCGGAGTAGTGATTTCAGGTGGATGCTTGGCCACAGTTTGGGAGCATGTAAAAAAAAAATCAAATCCAAAGCAGACGGCCCAGCTACAAAGCACAAAACCCCAAATGCAGTGCTCGTGGCGCACACTTCCACTGGGGAGACAAAGGAAAGGAAGGTCAGGAGACGTACAGACAGGGAAATAGTAGTCACAGAAAAGCAATGCAAAAAGTAGCCCTAGTGATTGGCGAGACAGTTCTGATCAGCATCGGATCAGCCAGAGGGAGAGAATGGAAAAAAAAAAGTTCCATGAAAAATAGCCAAAAGACTCTCAAATTTGGTAGACAGCTTCCATATTGAGATTCGATCATCAAAGCCAATAGGAGAACAAATATGAAGAGAGCCAGGAGCAGAAAATTCCAGTCATGTTGCTGAAAAGCCAGGATAGAGACGGTGGTGAGAGAAGACATGTCACCCATCAGGACAACGGCGAGGTAGGACCACAGAACCACACGAGAACAAAGCGGCATTTTCAGTGGTTGGAAGCAGCGCCAGGGTGGGGAGAGGGCTCGGTCTGTGGAGCGACTGCCACACACCCATGAGAATCTGAGTTCGGATGCCCAGTACTCAAATAAGAAGTTGAGCGTGTGGAGCACCCCTGCACTGGGGACGAGGCCAGACCCCTGGGCTTGCTGGCCAGGGGGTCTTGCAGAATTAGTGAGCTCTGGGTTCACCGAGGGGCCTTGTCTTGGGAAATAAGGTGGACAGTGACCGAGGAATCACTTCCACATGCACGCGCATGTCCACAAACACCGAGAAAGAGAGACAGAGAAAGAGAGAGACAGAGAGACAGAGAGACAGAGAGACAGAGAGAGAATTGATTATCTGCAGACCAGCATCACCAGGTACTCCATGCAGTGTTTTGGCAGGAAGTGAGAGATGAAGGATAAACCGTGACCTAAATGAGCAACTTAAAGTCCCTGGCTGTTAGTTTATTATTTTAGCTGTTATTTCAAGTTTCCTTCAAAGGCAGCTAATGGCTTGACTAGAACTTACAGTACTACACATGGGTATTTGAAGCTCCTGTCCCCATTACTCTGCGTGTTGCCAATAATATCACGACTAAGACTTACAGGGAGAAATGGACTTTTGTTCTGGCTCGCGATTATCCAGCTCTAGTTCTTAGTCCAACTTGGCCGGAGAGTTTACACCAACAGCAAGGGCTGAGGGAACTGGTCACACCATATCCTCGGGACAGCTGAGATGTCCTGTCCAAATTGAGGAATATCAACTTCCTTAACCAGCTCCCTCCATTTTTCCCACCCACTCAGACAATCTTCTGCAGGTTTGCTCAGGGTTTAACTCAACTATCAACTCTTTATAGATGTGCCCAGAGCTCTAGCCTTCCAGTTGCCAAGTTGACACCTGTGTCGATCATACCAGCCACCAGAGGACACAGGTGGTGGGATGAGGGCAGGTGGGGTGGTGCTGTTGTGAGGTTCAGAAGCACCGTGTCATACGTGTGCCACCTCTGCTGCCTTGAAGCTCCAGACTCAATCCACTTAACTCACGACAATCCCAGACCCTGCTTACGTGTCTCATGCTTCCCCATTCCATGGCCTCAAACTCTCTCCAGGCATGGGAGGAGGAAGGGGAAATGAAAAAGAAACCAGACACGTAATCTCAATCAGCTAAGGGAAGACACGAGCATCTAGGGAGCTCGCCAGCCAGCCAGCATGGCTAAAATGGTGGTCAGGGTCAGCAAGAGAATTCTCTCTCGAGAGAATACGGTGGAAGGCAATAGAGGAAGACGCCTGGCATCTTGCTCTGGTCGCTGCAAGTGTGCACACGGGCATGCGCACACCTGCACACACATGCATACTGATAAAGGAAACACAGAAAGAAACAGTACCTGGGCTGGGCAGATGGCTCAGTGCGTAAAGGGACTTGCTGTCAAACCCGATGTTCTGAGTTCAAGCCCCACATAATGGAAAGCAAGAACTGACTCCTGCATATTGCCACACATATGATGTGGCACGTGTGTGTCTGTACCCATACGCCAAGTAAATAATGTGAGAAAATTACAAAGAAAGTGCACCCAACTCAAGGGCTTTCAAGCAACCTCCTTTGAAGTTTAGAAGTGAATAAAGGGTGAGCAGAACTGAAGCGTCCCCGGGAAGTCAGGCCTGTTACAGTATTGTAACGAAGTGCAGGGAACCCCACGTTTTATAACGAGAAAGAAAACGCATGGCCTGTCACTGGGAGAAAGGACAATTCAACTATGGACTATTCCATGACAAAACTGTATTGTCATGAGATAATATTTTTTCCATCTATGTGTGTGTGTGTCTGCGTATCAGAGAGCAACTGTGTGTGCCTGTGGAGGCCCAAGGGTGACTTCGAGAATCACCCCGGATTGCTCTACCTCCTGTTTGCTTTTGCTCTGGAGTTTCCTAGGCTCCACTTTCCAGGCTAGAAATGCAGGTGTCTTTATATGAGATGTGGGATACGAACTCAGGTCCTTCTGCTTGTGAGACAGAGGCTTAATCCCTGAGCCATCTCCCTAGGCCATCTACAATAGTGTGAAAATTATTCATAAACTTAAAAATTTGAGCCAAAGAAGAAGTCTCAGACAAATAGAGAACATACTGTATAATTCCATTCATAGCTTATAAAATTCAAAATGAAGTATGAGGCTAACTGTGGTGCACTTGTCAAGCATGTGTAGACACTGGGTTCTATCCCCTGGCCTACATGCTTCAGGGCATGTGCAGAGATCACGGGACAACTTTGCTACATCTACTTCTGTGATTCCAGAAATCCAACTTAAATGAATCTTTTAAGTTTCTACCTGGTTGAATGATCTCCACATGTTATTACTACTAATGTCCAATGTGGGTGCATTGTGAGCAGAGAATCTTTTCATATTATTTCAGCCTTATTCAACTAAAAGGCCTAATCCATCTTTTGAGGCATGAGGGGTGAGGATGTGTCAACATTGGCTGATGTGGCTAGTGCTTCGTGCCTTGCTTTCGGTGTTGGTCACAGCTAGGGAATCAAATTGTGAAGAAAATTCACCAAGTTGGTATTTAGCTTTGATGTAACTTTTTTTGTGTGGTTACACTTCCAGTTTCTTAAAATGTAGAAACAAACAAACAAACAAACAGAACCTCCAAGGGGATGATTCTCCTGTAAACGAGATCATCACGCATTTCTGCACCATATAATAGGAGTGTCCACATTCTAAGGCTTTGGGGAGGAGTGATAGGTATGTCCAGAATTTGGTGTTCTCAACCTCTTTCTCTCTGTAATCAATAAAGCAGGAGCTGACAAGGCGGCTTGGTGGGTAAAGCACCTGCTCACGAGCCTGGTGACTGGTGTTCGATCCTCAGAATTCCATATGGTAGAAGTGAACACCTGACCTTCAGGTGCTGTCCTCTGGCTTCCACATGCATGTGGCGTGGCACGTGTGCACCTAGTTTCTTTCTCTCTCTCTTTCTCTGTTTTTCTGGTAATAAACAAAGTATTTAAAACAACAACAACAACAGACAATAGACAAGTAAGATCCAGAAGTCTTAAATGACATTGCTGTCAGCTACTTCTTCTTGAAAAGGGCTCTTTTCAAAGGCAAGCACAGCATTTGTTCAACAGCTCAACATCGGGCCAGTAAGCAGCTCTCTAGATACTGAACAGGACTGAACGGATTCTCTGTCGACAATGCATCTAAATTGGACGTTAGTAGTAATAACAACAGGTGACAATCACTCAACTAGGTGGAAACTTAAAAAATTCATTTAAGTTGGATTTCTGGAACCCACATAGAGGTTTACACGCAAGCTGAATCCACAAAGCTGTCCCTTGACTTTTACACAACAATATATAGACAAATAAATACTTTTTGAATGAATGGATAAATAAATAAATAAATAAATAAAGATTCATTTACTCTGTGGATTAAAGAAGAGATTACAAGAGAAAGAATAAAATGTTGAAATCAATAGCATTTTAAATGCCTATGGTTAGAATATGCATCTAAATCCAAGAAAACAATATTAAGCATTAAATCTTTTTATTAGAGAAGTATAAAAACTTATGTTGGGTTGAAGAGTTGGCTCAGGGGTTAAGCCTTTATCTTGCAAGCAAAAGGACCTGAGTTTGGATCCCAGATCCTATGTTAAAACCCTGGGTGGAAATGGCAGCAACCCTGACCCTGGAAAGCAGAGCCCGGGAAACCCCAGAACAAAGCAATAAGGAAGTAAAATCAATTCAGGATAATTCCCAAAGTCACCCTTGGGCCTCCACAGGCCTGGTGATAGACTCCACATATACAAACTTAAGTCAATGATCCAACCTCCAAATTATAAAACTAGAAAGAATAAATCAAATCTAAATTACTAGAGGACACAGAAAAAATGATCGACATATATCTGAAACAAGAATAATTTCACCAGATTGTTCAGGAAAAAAACAGCTAAGTTATAAATTAGTACCTTCAGAATTAGCAAGGTCGATCAGTGCAGATCCTGGGGACATGAAGGGTTCATCACCCCGTCACTAACCTGAGGATGTGAGGGGTCCACCGCTCCATTGCTAACCTGGGATGTGAGGGGTTCAATGCTCCATCTCTAATCTGGGGTGTGAAGGTTCATAGATCCACGCCTGGGGACAAGAAAAGAATACTCAGAGAAGATTCTGAACCTTTTGTCAATCGATTCAGCAACTTGAATAATGCAGATAAATTCTTCAGAAGCCATAGACTGACAAACCCCTCTCAGGAGACGACGTACACTCCAAACAGCCCAACGGCTATTAAAGAAATTGAAAGTGGATTTGTATTTAAAAACTTTCCCATGAAGGTAACCTTTGGCCCAGGTGGTTTCGGTGGAAAAGAAATCTATCAAACATTTAAGAAAGAAAAAATGTCAACTCTGTGAAAATCCATGTAAAATAAGAGGATGAACTTCCAATCACTTCTATGGAGCCTGTATTGTGTTGAGACCAATATATTCCCAGAGCATAAAGCCATAGAACAGTATGCCTTGGAAACTCTGAGATCTCTGGGAAAATGCAAAAAATTATTAACTAGTAAGAACATGTGTGGATATGTTACTTAAAAATATGTGTATGGGCACACGCATATCTATATGTATATTTCAGATGTAACCAGTGGGTGTATTGGACATAATGCCAATGATTAGGTATGTTTATCCTAGGATTAAAATGAGCTGATTTAATTGGAAAAAAAATCAACTCAATTAAATTGAAGTTAGTATTTATAGGTTAAACGGGAGAAGCCGTATTATTTCAGTGTAGATGAGAACAGCCTTTGAAAAAAATTCAGCTCCAGACAAGATGAAACAAGAACCCTCGGCAAACCTCAGGAGCTTCTTTGACTTGGTCGTGAGCAACCACAAATATCTTTTGAAATAAAAGCATTAGTAATGGCGAGAGAGGGAACAGGTTTCTTAGTATAAAGGCTAGGCAAGCGCTTCCTCTCTCTGCATAGATGGAATGCTCCTCTGAACAGTAAGACAAAGACTTCCTCTCTCCACATTCCTTCTGTGTCTTGGACATTCTCCCTAATGCAAGAAAGCAACAAAAACTGAAAACCTAACAAGGACCAGGGAGACAACTGAGCCAGTAACAGCCTGCGTCCAAACCTGGTGACTTGAGTGCGATTCCCAGAGTCCACGTGGAAGTGGAGGAGAGATGTGGCTTCTGAAAGTTGTCCTCTCAGGTCTGTGCGGAACCACGGCTGAGGGTCTCTACTCCCTATGAAGGGATTTGTTAAAGTTGTAAAGAATAAGGCCTACTTTAAGAGACACCAGGTGAAGTTCAGAGAGGGTGAAACTGATGGCTATGCTCGCAAACATTTGGTGATTCAGGACAAAAACAAGCACAACACACCCAAATACAGGATGATAATTGATGTAACCAACAGAGATCTCATTTGTCAGATTGTTTATGCCCGTATAGAAGGGGATATGATAATCTATGCAGCATATCCATAAGAACTACCAAAGTATGGGGTGAAAGTCAGCCTCACAAATTATGCTGCAGCCTGTGGTTCTGGCTTATAGGCTTCTCAACAGATTCGTCATGGACATGATCTATGAAGGGCCAAGTGGAGGGGATGGGAGATGAACACAATGTGGAAAACATCGATGGTCAGCCTGGTGCCTTCACTTGCTGTTTGAATACAGATCTTGCCAGGGCTACAATTGGCAATAAAGTTTTTGGGGCCTGAAAGGAGCTATGGATGGCGGCTTGTTTATCCCTCACAGCATCAAAGGATTCCCTGGTTATGATTCTGAAAGCAACGAGTTCCATGCAGAAGTGCATTGGAAACACATCATGGGTCAAAATATTGCAGATTTTATGCGTTACCTGATGGAAGGAGATGAAGATGTTTATAAGCAACAGTTCTCTCAGCACATAAAGAACACTGCAATTCCAGACATGATGGAGGAGATGTATAAAAAAGCTCATGCTACTATATGAGAGAACCTGTCTAAGAGAAGAAGCCCAAGAGAGAGGTGAAGAAAAAGGTGGAACCATCCTAAAATGTCCCTTGCCCAGTAGAAAGATTGGGTAGCTCAAAAGAAGGCGAGCTTCCCCAGAGCTCAGGGAGCTAAAGCAATTTTCTACGAAGATTCTTTTTCATAAAGACAATAAACTTACTGACCAAACAGCTAAAAAAAAATAGGAGGTTTTCCTCTGATCTCCACATGAGCACCGTGGTCCATGCCACATCCTCTCTCTCTCTCCTTTCCTCCTCTGACATAAATAAAAACAAAATATGTATTTAAAAGCTTTAAAAAAGCTTAAAAGGACAGAAAAAAAGGACCAGTATCAAATGAAGAAAACATTCGGGCTCTCTATGCTGAAACTAACCTGCAGGAAAGAAAGAAACCGAAGACCTAATTAATTAACCAAACAGCTAACAATTAACTAACTAACTAACTAACTATCTAATCAACAACTAACTTAATCATGGATATGACAAAGACAGCGATGATAAAGATATCAACTCAGCTCAAACAGCTCTGGGTTTATTTTGCTTTGTTGAGATTGATTCAGAACCTTGTGTTTGCTAAGCACACACTGTACCGATGAGTCACACTCTCAGCCCATGATCTCTAGGTTTAATATAATTCCTATAAAAATCACAGCAACTTTTCTTCAATACACTTGGACAAACTTATTGTGAAATTTACATGGAGAGATGTTGGCCTTAAAAAACCCGAAGCAACAAGGAAAAAATCAGGTGGAAGAATCAATCATTCTGCCAGACAGTGACGTCCGGGCTACTGCGGAGGTAGATGATGCGTATGTTCATGAGGATAAACACAAAGGTCAGAGAAATAGAAGACACATCCCAGCCCAGTCCCCTAGAGTATGTCTACCACTGAGTTTCTTAAGCCAAGTCCCCAAAACTGCTCAAGAGGCCACGACTGTGGTTTTAACAAATAGTCCTGTTGCTCTGGGAATGTACAGGCAAGGAAATCAACACCTACCTAAACCTCAACATGAGGCCAGCTCATGCCATAAGACACACAGCTAAATGCTTTCAGAGAAAAGTTGGTAGACATCTTCAGTGTTTAAAGGGCAGACAGTCTTTAGACTTCATCCCAAAAGCATATGCCAGCAAAGAAACTTTGGTAAACTCAATCAAAAAATTTAAAAAGACCCCGTAAGAGAATAAAAAAATAAACTAAAGAGCATGAGGAAATATTTGGAAGTGGTATTGTGATTACTCTTCCCAGTTGCTGTAAGATGTCACTCATGCACAAGCTACTCGGGAGAGTATTGCGGTTTGCTTGCATATTGCTGATAACTTTATAATTGAGGGGTTTAGAGGTAAAGGGGGGTTTTATTCTTCCTTGCTGTTCTCAGTTACAGTTCTTAGTCCAGTTTTGCAGGAGAGGAGGGAACAACCATATCCACAGAGGTTGCTGAGAGAGGGGCAGATCTCACGTGCCAGACAGCAAGATTGCCAAAGTGCGCTGAAGAATGTCAGCTACTGAACCAGCCCCTCCATCCTGTCCACCTGCAGGAAGTGGCCCCGCCCACCGCAGGCTGGGTCTTCCCTCATTGATCAGACAACCTCCTGCAGGCTTGCTCAGGGCTTCCCTTCACTACTAATTCTTCACATATATGTCCAGAGTTCAGTGTTCAACTGTCAAGTTGACATATATATTTCTAACCAGCACAGGAAAAAAGGGAGATGTATTTGACTTATGATTCCAGAGAAGATATATAATCCATTGTGGTGGGAATCGCACAGCAGAAGGCATGATTGGAGGCAGAAGCAAGAGGCTGGTTCAGGTCATGGCAGCCATTATGGAGGCAGAGAAGGCAAGAACCAACTCAGACTATGCAAGGACTGACCACCAAAACCTCAAGTCCCACCCCCTGTGACCTGCCTTCCTCCAGCAAGGCTCCACCTTCTAAAGATACCATGACCTTCCCAAACATTGACATTAGTTAAGGTTTCAAACACATGAGACTGGGGGGGGGGCAACTCAAATTCAAACCATGACACACGTACTCATAAAAGGATCAGTAGATCAGTAGACTGGTTGTGGGATGGTTTGGTGGGTAAAGGCAATTGCCACCAAACCTGATGACCTGAGTTCAATCCCCAGAACCCACACAGTAGAAGCAGAGAACAAGTTGAATAAATGTAATTTTTAATTAAAAAATGAATATCTAGAATACAGAAGGATTTTTTTAAGCACAGATAATCCAATCAGAATATGGGCAAAAGACACAAACAGATATTTCGTTGCAGAGAGTGTCAGACAATGAATTTACATTATGTGACTTTAGGGAAACGTGATTTTAAACCACAGGAAGACATTGCTGCACACCTATCAGGATGGCTAAAATAGAGCCGATCCAACATTGGGCCAGGGAGGCAGCTCAGTGGGGACTTGCTTGAAAACCTGGTTTGGTTTGGTGGAAAGAGAGAACTGATTTCTGAAAGTTGTCCTCTGGCTTCCACCTGTGTGTCGTGGCATGCATGTGTGTCCTTCTCTCTCTCTTTCTCTCTCTTAAACAGACAAACAGAAAAATAACATTTAATAAAAAAGAAAAGTAGCATTAAAAACTAGTCACATTTTTCCTGTGGGGGAGAGAAAAAGGATCCAGTCTCTCCAACATGGCTGGTGGGAACGTGCAACAGAACATTCAGTCTGGAAACAGATTTCTTACAGAACTGAAAATACAAGGTGATCCAACCATTAGATTTTTGACACTTGCCCAGAGAAAGGAAGCTAAAGTCCATCCAAACCCTTACACGCCACCTCCCTCCCTGCACGTTTCTCCTTCCTCTCTTTAAGAGCGTATGTTGCTGGTACAGACTCTCGGGTTTCCTGAGAACATTTTGCAGGGCTTACTTTGGTCACATATCCTGGCATTATCTCCCCTGTGGCCCCTTACTCTTTTCAAATAGACTCCTGCTTTCCTGTCGTGGGCAGTACAAGCATAAACTTAGGTATGCAGATGGCGACGATGTGTGCTGGCCATTCCCCTGGGTACTGTTGACATTAGCCCTCTTTCTGCTGAGAGACAACACTCAGACACGGCCTAAGGGAGAAAGGGCAATTTATTTGGCTTACAGTGTCAGAGGTCAGATATAGTCCATTATGGCGGGAATCGCATAGTAGAAGGCGTGGCTGGGGGCAGAAGCTGGAGTCTGCTTCAGGACACCGCAGCCCCCAGCAGGTAGAGAGAACCAAAGCAAACTTGGAGGAAGCAGGGCTGGGCCACCAAACCTCAAGGCCCGCCCCTCAGCACTGATCTCCTGCCTCCCCCAAGGTTCCACTTCCCACACATCAGCACCGGCTAAGGATGCAAACCCAGGAGCCCGTGGGGGTCAACTCGCATTCGGACCACAGCAGGTATAGACCTGAAAAAGTGATCTGTTTGCTCTTCTGTTGTGACAAAACACCCTGACCCAAGCGCTTAAGCGAAAGATTTACTATTCGGCTTGTGGTCCCAGAGGAGACACAGGTTGCCATGAGTGACAGCACACAAATGCATGGAGATGAGGGTAGGAGGCCAGAGGGTACCTTGCTGCCACACTCAGGAAGCAGCAAGAGAGAGAGAGAAAGAGAGAGAGAGAGAGATGCACTTCCTCCCATGAGGTCCTCTCTTGCCTTCCCAAACAGCTCGGTCAGATGAGGACCAAACATTTCAATATCCGAGCCCGAGGGGACAGCTCATACTGGGGGGAGGGGGACCTTCCACACTGATCTCCCCAGTGGATGGACGAACTTAGGTTTCCCCCATCTCTGGGAGGCTTCTTTTCCTCCTATACCCTTATCAACGGCTGCTGCTTTTTGTTTCTAGATGGCAACCCTTCTGCCTGGGGAGGGACAGAATCTCAAAGTAGTTCTGACTTGCTTTCCTGATGACTGAGAACATCGACCCCCCCCCCCCTTTATTTGGTGTGCTCATGGAAAATTTGTACTTCTGAGTACTTCTCCTCTACGCATTTGCCCATTTATTGATTAGACTTTGTACGTCTCTGGGTTTTTTTTTCTAAATATATTCCTCATATTAATCCGCTCTCCTGAATAGCTGTGAATGATTCTCTTCCGTTTCGCGAATGATCTCTTCACCATGGCAGTTGTTTCCGTAGCGGTGCGGTAGCTCTTTAAATTAATGGACTCACAAAGCCTGGGAGGATATTTTGAAGTGTTTTGCCTTCGATTTCCTCTTGTACTTTCACATTTGCAGCCCTTAACTTAAGGCATTTTTTGAATTGAATCTGTTTTGAATTGATTTTTTTTCCACTAAGCGAGAGATAGAAATGAAGTTTCATTCTTCTACTTGTATATATCCGGTTTTTCTCAAACCATTTGTTGAAGATGCTGTATTTTTTTCAGGGTGCCCCTACCAAGACTGACATGGGTTTAGTTTTCTGTGTGCTCTGTTCTGTTCTGCTGGTCCACATGCCTGTTTCTGTGCCATTACCATACAAGTTAATCACTATCTCTGGATTGGGTATTGTGACCCCTCCCCCCCAGTATCGCTCCCTCTGCTCAGAATTGCTTTCACCATTCAGCCTTTTGTCCATCTATATGGATCTTGGCCTTTTCCTAGTTTGTGAAGCATGTTACTGAGCTTTGGATGGGATTTCATTGCATTGTGGATTGTTTTCAATAATGCAGCTATTTTTCAATACTAATTCTGCCAGCGTGTGGACACAGAGTTCTTTCTATCTTTTAGTACCTTCTCTGATCTATTTTGTCAGTGTTTTATGGTTTTCATTGTTACAGTCTCTCTCCTGTTTCCTTAGGTTTAGTCCTAGGTATTTTTTCCTGAGCCTGTTATGAATCAGCTGTTCTGATTTCTTTCTCGGCGTACTTGTTGTTGGTATATGGAAAGCTTACACTGGGCTCCCGAGATGGCTCAGCGGGTAGAGGCATCTGCTTGCTAAACTTGGTGACCTGAGTTCAATCCCCAGTAAGCCCAGATGGTAGAAGGAGAAAACCAACTTTCTGAAAGTTGCCCTCTGACCTCCCCGCTTCCAACTTCAAATAAATAGCTGCTGCCATTTTGCATTTTGTGCTCCCCCCACCCCCCCGGCTTTTCTGGAACCAGCCATCATGGATAAACCTCTTCCCGCATGGTCTGTGGATTCAGAGTAGGATTACATCACTGTTATCTTGTTCCTATTTACAGTCCTTGTGATAGTTAATCCTGGTGTCAACTTGACCACACCTGGCATTAACTAAGATCAGTTGAAGAGATGATCCAGATCAATATCTTTGCAATACAAAGACCAGCCCTAGACCTGACTGGAACCTCCCAGTATGACTGGCCTACTGGATTGACCAGCTCTGAGCCTCCAGGATGTCTGCAGTGACTTAGCTGCCTCCAGCTACAGCCACCAGCCATGTCGCCTCCACCATGAAAGACTGTTTCTGGCTTCTAGAACTGTAAGCTGAATAAATCTCCCTTTCTCCCTTAAGTTGCTTGACTTTGAGTTACTAGTATAGTTCCTTTATTTCTTCCTCTTTGCTCTGTGTACAGTCATACACCATGTTGAGGAAGTGTACAGAGAGTGGACATCCTTGCTTCATTCCCGGTTTTAGAAGAAATGTTTTCTGTTTTTCTTCAGTTATATAACACGAGTGAAAGGTTTGTTGGACATAGCCCATGTGATACTGATTGATGACCCTTCTTATTCCCAGGTTTCTTTGTAGGTTTTTCCACGATGGGGCATTGATTCTTGTTGAGCGTTCTTTCTGGATCCATCGAGACGATTGGAGGCTCTCTGCTCTTGATTCTACTTATGTGCTATATTTATTGATTTGCACGTGTTGACCATTCTTGCCTCTCCAGAATGAGGCTGGCTTGATCATTGTGTGCAGTCTTTTTAATGAGCTGTTGAATTCTGCTTAATAATATTTTATTGAGGATTTTTATACGTATATTCATCATGAAAATTGGTCTGCAATTCCAGCCAGTAATTACTGCCTTGGAAAGCAGAGCTTGGGATCCCCCGAGCAGGCTGGTTAGTGAGATCAGGCCTATTGGAGGGCTCTGAGTTTGATTAAGAGAATTAACCTCAAGGAACATAGTGGAAGAGTGATCAAGGATAATTCTCAATATCAATCTCTGGCCTCCACACACGTACATATACACAGACACATGCATCTGTACACATGCAAACGTGAATATACACATGCATGCCACATGCACAAAAAATGAAGGAAAAAAGGACTACATTTTAAAAGATGAATTACTCCCTGAAATCAACAAGGTGGGAGAGAACCAAATTCTGAAAGTTGTTCTCTGGCCTCCGCATGCACGCGGCGGCTTGTCTGTACCTGGACTTTCTCCCTCTCTCACACTCTCTCTTTTTCTCTCTCTCTCAAAAAGAAACTAAACAGAATATTTATTTTAAAAAGAAAGTTGGACTATAACTTTTTGTTGCTCTTGTTATATTTTAATCTAGTTTTTGAATGAGTGTTAGCCTCGTAGAATGGGATTGGAAAGGTACCCTATTTTGTGTTGATGTCTAGTTTTAGTTCACAACTTTTGGAATACTGTGGTTTCGTATTTTTCTTTGTTGGGAGACTCTTCATCATAGTTTTTTTATTATTTATTATTTATTCAATTGTGTGTTTATGCGTGTGTGTGCGCGTGTATGTATGCGTGTGTATGTATGTGTGTGGGTGTTGTAGAACCACGGACGAATTTGGGAACCACCATGGACCACCTCTACCTCCTCCTTGTTTACTCTGCCCTGGGATTCACAGGCTCCGCCCTACCAGGATTAGAAATGCAGCCGCCCCTGCTTCTGTCTGGCGTCTATACATTAGGTTTAGGATCTGAACTCAGGACCTTCCGCCTGCAAGGCAGAGGCTTAACCCCTGAGCCACCTCTCCAGCCCTTTTCATCATAGTTTTAATCTCTGTAGATTTAAAAAATATCTTTATGGTTCAATTTTGGTAGGTTATACGTATTTAGATTTGGGTTCATTTCTTCTAGATAGTCTAAGTTATTGAAAAAAAGTTTTAAAATACTTTGCAATGATCATCACCTGGATTTCAATGGCATGATTCCTTACCTCTAAATTTATTAGGGTTTTGTTCTCCTCTCTCTCTCTTTTGGTTAGTTTGGCTAAACATTTGTCCATTTCTTTTGTCTTTCACACGAGATTGAGTGTTTTCAAGGTGGCATGGTCGTAAAATACCTTTTCTAAGAGCCAAGTCTTGTTTCATTGATCCTTTTCATTACTTATTTAGTCCCCATTTAATTCATTTCTGCCCTTATCTTTATTATTTCTTTTCCATCTTCCAATTTTGGGTTTGATATGTTCATATTTTTATACTAACTTATTGTTTACTTGATTTCTCTCTGGTTTTTCTTTCTTTTCTTTAATATAAACCTCACAGCCATGGATCTATCTCCCTGATTAAGCTGCCTATACTACATGTCAGAGTCCTGGAATTGTTTGTTTCCGTTGTCCTTTGGCTGCAGTATTGTTAAATCCCTTTGTTCTCTAACTTAGTACATGGCCCATGATCATTGAGAAGCGTCAGTCAAGCCCCACATGTCAATACAGTGTGCGTGGTTCTTGCTTCTGCTGATGTCTAGTTTTAGTTCACATGGCTCGATCAGAAATAAGATGCGTTTTTGTTTTTTTATTTTGTATTTATTAAAGACTTGTTTTAGGACCTACTTTAGCAAATGTCCTACGGCTGCTAAGACCGAGTCGCTGCTGTTGATCAGAAGCTCTGCACATGGTGGAGTTCAGCTCCCGAAGGTTTTTTGGTGATTACCCTTGGTCTACGTGACAGATCTCTTAATGAGACTTTGATTCTGGAGACACTGAGGTTGTCGTAATGTGGCCTTATCCATCCATTTATGTCCCGTGTAGTTTGCTCTATGAAACTGTGTATGCCAACTTTGGGTGCATACATTGACAATCATTATGTCTTTTTTGTGGAAGAATATATAATGGTCTTTTAAGCTTTAAAAAAGATTTATATTGATTTACTTATTTATGTAGGGTGAGTATGTGTGTGTGTGTGTGTGTGTGTGTGCAGAGGTGTGTGTGTGTGCGCATGTGTGCATGCATGCATGCTCCTGTGCAAGTGTGTATAAAAGCCAGAAATGGGCATCAGGTTTCCTCTTCTGTCACTCTTGGCCTGTTCCCCTGAAATAGGCTCTCTTCCTGGGGTTCTGTCTAGGCTTGGCTGGGAACCATCAAGCCCCAAATATTCTCCTCTTTCCATGCTCCCTGTTCTTTTGGGGGGACATTGATCTACTGGCAATGCTATCCTCCTCTTTCTCCCTGGACTCTCAGGAATTTGTAGGAACACCCCATTTGTTATATGCGTGCTGGGATCTAAGCTTTGGTCCTTGGGATTGCAGGGGTGAGTTCTCCCCCTGCCCCATTCATTTTATTCCTTCTGTGTAATTCTGGTTTGAAGTCTAGTTGGTTGGGTTGTTTTAGGTTTTTGCTTTGCTTGAAATATCACCTTCCACTCATATATCACAGCAGCACATTGTGCCCCCACAGGTACATGTGATTACTATTTCTCAACTAAAAAATTTCTCAACTAAAAAAAGGTATATGCTTGAGAAAACATTTCTGTGTGCACTAAAAGCCTCTTACCTTTCATTAATATTAAAATAACAGATGATTCTAAATTGGCTTAAATATGGAATAAAAACTTTACTAGAGAACAAATGGTTATTAAAATAAGCATGTTGGGTTAGTTGCTCTATACATTGTGGGAAAAATCTGACAAAAGAAAATTAAAGTAGGAAGGGTTTCTGTAGCTCATGGCAGGAAAGGCATGGTGGCTGGAGTGTGAGGCTGCTGGTCATATGACACCAGCAGTCAGGAAGCAGAGAGAGATGCATGCTGGGGCTCAGCTCCCAGTCTCCTTTCTGTTCAGCCCAGGACCTCAGCCATGGCAGGATGCTGCCTACCCGTAGGCTGGGCCTCTCCCCCGTAATTATCCTATTCAACACAATCCTGTCATAAGCAGTCCCAGGGGGCTGCCTCATCTAAATAATCCCCCAGGTATGTGCCTGGAGGCCATCTCCTAAGTGGTTCCATAGTTTATCAATTTGATGGGCAATATTCATGTTACACACATGGAAAACTGCTTGATACCATGAGACAATCAAAAATCAAGACTATAACATGACTGTCATGGTTTGAATGTGTGTCTTCCCCCACAGGCTCTTGTGATTGAATCTTTACTTATTTGGGAAGGTCATGGCACCTTTAAGAAGTAGAGCTTTACTGGAGAAAGGCAGTCACAGGGTGTGGGTCTTAAGGTGGATTCGCTTCACTCTACTTCTGTGAGAGGCCTGCTCTTGCAGGTAGCCATTTTGTAGCTTGCCGCCTCCATGGGGAGATGACCTCTAGCTTCTGCCTCCAGCCATGCCTTGTCTGCCATGAAGAATTGCATCTTCCCTCTGTAACCAGAAACTGAATAAATCTCCTTTTCTCCCTTACGTTGCTTGATTTTGAGTGGAGTCTCACAGTAAATAGAGAAGAGTAACCGGTACATAACATTGTATCATTCCCATCCATTTGAATAACTCATTTGTTCATTTATTATGAGAGAAGTTGAGAGAGAGGGAAAGGGAGAGAGAGAGAGATGTACATGAACCATGAACATAGGTGGAGGCTAGAGAATGACTTTCAGACATTAGTTCTCTCCTACCCTGTGAGACTTCAGGAATTGAACTCGGACTGTCAAGTTTGCATGCAGGTACCTTATCGACTGAGCTAGCTTGCTGGCCCAAATGGCTAAGTTTTTTAACTGATCATAAAATATTGATGACAGGGAAGAACTAGAATGCTCACATGCTATTAATGAGGATATGAAATTGTATAATAACTGTGGAAAACAATTGGGTAGAATTTTTAAAGTTATACAAAAACCTGCTGTAAATAAATCATTCTATGACTAGGACACTTATCCATGTGAATTTTCTCCTTGCACTACAACCAAGGACTGCTTTAAACATTCATTTGTTCCTCAAGCTATCTTTCTACTATCTATTTGTTTATTTAAGACAGAGAGAAAGAAAGAGAGAGAGAGAGAGAGAGAGAGACAGAGAGAGAGAGAGAGAGACAGAGAGGTGAGCATGTGGTTGCCATGGTGCACAGGTATGGGTCAGAGGCCACTTCTGTCATGTCACGTGGCCTTCCAGAGAATGAACTCTGGTCTCCAAATTTGTAGGAAGGTGCTTTATCCTCTAAATTATCTCGCCGGCCCTCCATGTGAATTTTTACATGCAAGCAACATATCAGTTTTATTTGTACTAAATAATTACCAGAGACTGATCACCTCCATTGTAAATTGAATGAAGAAACAAATTCTGCTATTTCTTTAGAATATACTATTGAGATAGCTCTCACAATACATTACAACGAGTGGAAGAAGGCAGACAGCGGTACAGTAATTCTATGTAGATTTATCTGTATCAATTTCTAAAAAGTTGAATTCTATTATTACAGAGACATGGCTGTGGTGGGAGGAAGAACAGAATTTTAGTAACACACAAGTAAAGGTCAGTGGATGAGAGATATGCATTATTATGATGGTGATAGTATTCCAAGATCAGCATTTATGCACATCAGCATTTATCAAATTGCACGCATAACTGTCTGTGTGCAGTTTATTACATAGCAAGTAGATCTTAGTAAATCTCTCTAAAATCCCTGGCAGAATAGATCATGAAAAATGGACAAACCAATAAATTCCAAACATCAGAAATTAAAGAGGAATTATTATTATAGATCCTACAGACACACAACAAAATGGCATGGGAATTTAACAAGAGACTTGATGCATAGATTTAACTATGGAGATGAAGTAGGACAAGTCCTTGAAAAACACAAGTTCTCAAACTATGACGACCTGAAAGAGACATTTAGAAAGGTTCAGTGTCTGCTGCAGAAACTGAGCTTGTTATTGGATCCAGGAAAATCCCAACTCCAAAGGGGTTTGCTGGTAAGTATTGTCAAATCACATGGAAAAATGCAACTCTCAGAAAAACCCATCCAGAAAACAAATTATCTTAGAAAATTGATGTAATCTAGAGACCCAAATCTGGCAAAGACATTATAAAAGAAATTACAAACTGTGGGCCAGTGAGGTGGCTCAGCAGGTGAGGTGCCTGTGTATAAGATTAGAGACCTTAGTTCAATCCCATAAGTCCACATGGCACACGAATCTCTGTCTGTCTGCCTGCCTGTCTGCCTGTCTGCCTGTCTGCCTGTCTGCCTGTCTGTCTGTCTGTCTATCATCCTTACAAACAAACAAAATAAAAAATAGTCTCGTGAAAAGGCAATTGGTCTTGTAAAAAGGTAATGAAAATCCCTGAAATAATTTAAGTACATTGACTTGAATGATAAGTAAATGTATACAGCATTTTTTAAGTTTTCGCTCCAAGTAATGCACAGATGACAAAGCATTCAAAAGTGAGCTGATATAATTGACCCACCAAATAAAAATTTAAATTTATTTATTTATTCATTCATGTATTTATGTATTTATCAGTGAGAGGGACTCATATTCAGGCTACTTCAAACTCACTACATGGGTCAGGATGACTTTGGGCTTCTGACCCTCCAGCCCCCATTCTCCAAGGGCTGAGATTGCAGATGTGCAGGGCCACATCTGACTTAAACAGTGCTGGGCTTGAACCCAGGGCTTCATGCATGCTAGGCAAACACTTCATCAGCTCAACCATGGACCCAGCTCCCATATGAGCAAAATAAAGGAGCCAAACTATGTATGTGATCGTGTCAAAAAGCACAGGAGAAATGTCTGACTTTAGTACCAATAGTATCAATTCATGACTTCAAGTGCCTATTCATGATCCAAAACTCTTAGCAAATTTGAATGAGATAATAACTGCTTTAATCAGGCAGGGGACATTTGGTAAAAATTCTAGTAATACCCTATTTATTGTTGAAAATCTAAATACTTTTTCTCCAAGACTGGGACAAGGCAAGGATATCTGTATGCGCCTTTCCTGGTCATTACTATACGGAAGTTCTGGCTGGTGTGATAAGACAAGGAAACCTAACAGGTATATAGACTAAAAAAAGGATAAACCTTCCTGTACTAATAGATGTCATGGTTATTTCTCATGAAAATCTTTAAGGAATGCACAAAAATAGCTTCACCAAGACCTATAGGCACAATAAACAGATCATGATATACAAAGTGAAGATAAAACATCAATCACATTTTTAATCCAGGAGAAAAATAATTGGAAAAGGATTTGGAAGCAATCCATTCATAGCAGCATCAAAACAAATTGCTTCATAGTAATTTGAATAAATACAAGATCAGCATGTAGAACACACTGCTAAGAGAGATTAAAGAGATAGATGATGATGAAGATAGATAAATGATAGATATAGATAGATAGATAGATAGATAGATAGATAGATAGATAGATAGATAGACAGACAGATAGATAGACAGATAGACAGATAGATGGATGGATATAGATAGATGTAACAGCCCACTGAAATAGCACAGATGAGAATATCGGGGTCTAGGGAGCCCAGGTTTGCAAGCCCAAGGTAGCAGAAGCAGTAGGAGGAAGAAGAGGGTGAACTGAAACATCCAACAGGACAGCAGAAGACTGACTTTCTTGGGAGCAAAGCAGCTGCAGAGAGGAGCACAGCTCCACCGTCCTGATTCTCAAGAATGTTCTCGAACGGCAGATAAGTGGGCCCTGTTCTCAAGCACGCCATCTGGGCTGGTGTTAGGCAAATCCAGGCTTCTCAGAACCTGCTGGGATTCACGGGCATTAGATGTTCAGCGAGGAAGTACGTGATTGAACTGAACCTTCTCCGTGGTCCTTGCGGGCTGCTTTTAACTCTGTTCTGTGAGCATCTGCACAGACCCAGTTTCACACGGGAACATCGTTTGCTGTTCTTCTCCATTTATTTTATTTTTGAAATAAATAATCTATAATCATAATCATAATCTATAGATGGAAATAGAGTTTAGCTATTTTTTGTTTATGTAGATTATGTACTTTTTTCTTCAGAGCAGTGCTATCCTATAAGAATAAGCAGAACACAGATGATTAAGCAAAAGCTTCACTATTCATGATATGTGCTAAATTTTGTACCCATATGCAAGGATTCACACACTCTTAATGTCTTTACTATGCCATCAGCCTCCTGCATATCTAGACCAGTGAACAGGTGAGGACATGTAATGTTTGTATGAAATAGTGTCACACTCATTCAAAAGATTTTTCCTTATCATCACTTACATGATTTTTTTGTGAATTTAAAAAGTCAAACCAGACATCAATCCCATAGCCTCACTGGACTTATTGATGAAGGTAATACATATGCCCAGGCCTGGCATCTAACAGAAAAGCATTTTGCATTTGCTCCCAAGCAGAGAGACAAGTCTCAAACTCTAATGCAATGCTGGACTCAGTTCCTCCTTTTTGGGGATGTGTTGATCCATCCTGTGACTATGGGATGGTAAATGCACAGTGTTATTGGTAAATACAGTTGGTGCAGGTCCATCCAGTCCACCAGTCTTAGCTATGGAGGGTGAGGAATGTGTGTCCAATAAACATGATGAGCACTCACCGAAGAGGGACAAGTCACGATGGTAACACAGACAGGAACAGATTTTCAGTGGTCTCAATCACCCTCTGGGCTCTCTGGGTCAGATGTTGGATCTGTGCCCATGTTGGGGGCTTTGCTGCATCTCAAGGTCTCTTCTGAGGTCTGCACAGCCACAGGGCAGCCACCTCCTTCCTAGGGGGCTTGGGTATCACGGAAAATGTTGTTAGTGGGGGGTCCTTCCACTTGGCTGAGGTCTATTCCCACCAAGGCTCGTTGGCCTGCTTTTCCAAAGAGGACCCCAAACTGCTGTACTGGATCCATCTGGAATGACACAAGCATATCCTTAGTCTCAAAATATCTGTGTCCAGTATCCATCAGCCATCAGTGTCTTGGTCCCAGATGGACCCTGACAAATGAAGAGACCTGGAAATGATGATTGAAAGGAATGTTTGTCTGTGAGTGGATATCGCCCTGAGGCAAATTTTAAAAATTCAAGTAAATAATGTCATATATAAAGTATCCTTTGGGGCGATTTTCCCTTTTTTATTCACATTTTTCTTTTTTCTTTTCCTCCCTCCCTCCCTTCCTCCCTCCTTCCTTCTTTTCTTCTCTCTCTCTCTCTTGTGTGTGTGTGTGTGTGTGTGTGTGTGTGTGTGTGTGTGTGTGTGTGAGAGAGAGAGAGAGAGAGAGAGAGAAGGAAGAAAGAGAGAGAGAGAACCATGTGTCCCTGTGGAGGACCAAGAATGATTTTGGGAATCATCCTGATTTCTTGTTCCTCCTTTTTGCTTTGTTCTGGGATTTCCCAGGCTCCACCCATCAGAGCCAGAAGTACTGGCCACGGCCATTTTCAGCCTGGTGTTTTATTGTGGGCCCTCATATCCAAATTCAGGACCTTGTCCTTGTAAGGCAGTCTTTACTTCTGAGCCATCTCTCCAGCCCCAACTTTCATTATTTAAAATTTTAATACTTGAAGTTTTAGGGTTTTATGGGTTTGTTTTTATTATATTTAGATTTGGAAGATTATAAGGACCATTTGTAATGTAGTGAATTTGTTATTTATTTAGAAATAATTAAATTGGGCTGGAGAGATGGCTTAGGGGTTAAGCCTCTGACTGCCAAGCAGAAGGTCCTAAGTTCAAATCCCAGATTCCATGTAAAAGCTTCAGGCAGAAATGGTTCCCCTAAGCAGAGCCTGGGAAACTCCAGAGTATAGAGGAGCTAGAGCAATCCGGGGTGATTCCCAAAGTCACCCTTGGATCCCCTGATTCATAGATACATACACACCCAAAAAATTAAATGAAAATAATTAATAAAAGGAAATAATCGAAGTGATTTGTTGGTGTAAAAGGATTGCTAGTAGTCTTTATCTGAACTGTCAATCTTAAAATAAAAAACATTTTAATAAGCATGATATAATATGATGAGGGTATTTTTAAGATAAAGGTGTTGTTTAAATGAATTCAGATTATGAGGTGAATTTTTAATTTTTTGAAGGGGAGAAAATGAGTGATATCCATTTGTGAAATTGTGTTTGTAGTAAGCTCATGGGTAAAATGTCTGTAGGATACTGAGTTAGATGTTAATGAGTTTGAGAAGAATATCATATTTATTATATAATTTATTAGTATTTGAATGGTGGTATGCATGCTTTTATTTATATATTAAACAAAAATAGTTTGGGATAAAATTAAAAAATTAAAAAAAGTATAAAATAAATATTGATGATTTTATGTGTATTATGATATTTTTACATATTTTCTTAAATTGTATTTAGCTATTTTAGGAATGTTAAAATATTTTATAGATATTTTATTTTAGGGATGTGGTTACAATTTTTTCTAAGGACAAATTAATTTTCATTTTTTATTTTAATTCAGAGAGTTTATTTAAACATATCATGTCTTAACGATTTTTATAAGCTTTTTAAAATATATATATATAATATTTTAAACTTTGTTTTATTTATTTAGTATGTGTGTGTATCAGAGGGCATTGCGTGTCTCTGTGGAGGACCAAGGGTGACTTTGGAAAGCATCCTAGATTGTTTCTACCTCTATTTGCTTGGCTCTGGGATTTCTCAAGCTCCGCTCACCCACCAGGGCTAGAAGTGCAGGCTGTTGCCATTTCTGTCTGATGCTTTTATGTGGGACCTGGGATCTGAACTCAAAACCTTCTGCTTGGGAGGCAGAGTCTTAAACCCAGCCTTAATTTATATTTTGATTGTTAATATATAATAGGAGCACAAAGGCAAATCAATAGAGGATTTAATATAATAGATTTAGAGGTTTTAATTATAAGATATTTTCTCTAAGTTTTTTGTATGATATATATTTAGAGTATGCTATTGAGATATTATTGATATTTATTTAGGAATTGTGTAAGTCTCATCAGTTTACTGAAATATTACAGTAATCATTTAAGTTTTATTGGTAAATTTATGATAAAATATGGTTATTCTATCTTTTAATATAATGCCATAGAGAAATTATTATTAATGTTGTATTAATATCATTATTATTTAAATACCTCATAAGATAATAAAATCAGAAAGTGTATATACATAATTTGTTTTCAACTGATGGATTTTTTTGGTTGGTCTTATTTTGTAGGGGTGTACTGTGGAGAAACACTTACAATTATTAACAATAGTATTAAATCAGTTAGGAACCAGAGATTATAGTATAATGAGAATTTACATAGATTGTTAAATGAGGCAAATTTTTGTAAATGTTAAAAGTTAATCAATATTTAAGGAAAGCCATATTATTGGAAGTAAAGTTTGTTTGTTTGTTTTTTTGTTTTGTTTTGTTTTAATGTGGGACCTGGGATCCGAACTCAGAACCTTCTGCTTGTGAGACAGAGTCACAACCCCTGAGCCATCTCTCCAGGCCAAAATTTTTAATTTTTTTTTTATTATTTATTCAATTGTGCGTGTATGCGTGTGTGTATGTATGTGTGTGTAGAACCACGGACGAATTCGGGAACCACCATGGACCGCCTCCACCTCCTCGTTTACTCTGCCCCGGGATTCACAGGCTCCACCCTACCAGGACCAGAAACGCAGGCTGCCCTCGACGTGGGGTCGAGGATCGGAACTCAGGACCTTCCGCCTGTAAGGCAGAGGCTTTAACCCCTGAGCCACCTCTCCAGCCCCTTATTGGAAGTAAAGTTTGGTGTCATCTGTTTTGTAGAGCAGAATTTGATTCTGAGGTATTTGAAATTAAAAACCTGTAATTGTTATTAATAGGTGGTGAAATGCCCATGAATAAACAAATAAAAATTTTAGGAATTAGAACATATTATAAATACTTGGTATAATTTTATAAAGAAAATTGTTGTGATTGAGCAATAATATAATAATAATATCTGTGAATTTTAAAGTTTTTTATATAAACTTTGATTAAAATTATCTTTGGGCTTAGAGTTTAAAGAAATTATTGATATCATCATTGTATTTTGTAAATAAAGGTTTTATCCTGTAAATGAAAAGTTAAAAGGCTACTATGTATTTCAGTAAGAGCTGGAAGAAAATTCATAATTTGATAAGAGACAAAGCATAGAACCATTATTGCAAGAGTCACAGAAAAATTGCAATAAATAGCTAAAATAAAGTATACTGTGTAATCCACTTCACTAATATTAAGAGCAATAATGTACAATTAATGTACATTTCTTAAAATTATCAGTTATATGTCATATAATTGATATTTATTTATTACTATTGTTATATACCCTCTAATGTCTTTACTATATCATAAGTTGTTCCTTTACATGTAGACCAGTGATCAGGTGAGTACAGGTAATGTTTGTATTAAATGTGTCACACACTGGTTCAAAAGTTTTTCCCTTATCACCACTTACTTGACTTTCCATGAAATTAAAAGTAAAAGCAGACATCAACCCCTTAACATCACTGTACTTATTGGGGAGGGTAATACACATGCCCAGGCCTGGCATCTAATAAGAAAGCATTTTATGTTGCTCCCATGTAAAGAGACAAGTCTCAAACTCTAATGAAATGTTGGACTCGGTTCCTTCTTTTTGGGGGTGTGTTGATCCATCCTGCAACCAAGGGATGCTAAATGCACAGACTCAATGGTAAATACAATTGGTTCAGGGTCCATTCAGTCCACCAGTCCTAGCACTGGAGGGTGAGGAATGTGTGTCCATAAACATGATGAGAACTCGAGGAGGAGGGACAGGCCATGATGGTAACACAGCCAGGAACAGATTTTCAGAAGAGTATTCAGAACTAGTGGTCTCAATCCTCCTCTGAACTTTCTGGGTCAGATATTTGATCTGTGCCCATGTTGGGGGCTTTGCTGCATCTCAAGGTCTCTTCTGAGGTCTGCACAGCCACAGGACAGCCACCTCCCTCCCAGGGTCTTGGGTATCATGGACAGATTTGTTAGTGGGGTCATTCCACTTTGGTGAGGTCTATTTCTACCAGTGATCTTGGCTCTGGTTTTCTGAATAAGAACCCAAATTGTTGTCCTGGGCCCCTGTGAAATGACACAAGCATATCCTTGCCTAGAAAAAGCCTAACTCCAGTCTTCCAAGAGCCATCATTGTCTTGGTAATGGATGGAATTTAGCAAGAGAAGTGACTTGGAATTAATGGTTGAAAGGAATGTTTATCGGTTTTTAAGTGGATATTGCCCTGAGGCAAATTTTTAAAAAATTAAGATGAATAATATATATAATGAATCCTTTGGGGGTGATCCATTTTTATTTTTAAAGTAATTTTAGTAACTGAAGTTTTAAGATTTTATGGTTTTGTGTTATTATGTTTAGATTTTGAGAATTCAGGTTTCTTCCCAAGTCTACACAGCCACAGGACAGCCCCCTTCTTCACAGGAGGTTTGGGAGTCATTGACAGAATTGTTAGTGGGGTCCCTCCACTTTGCTGAGGTCTACTTCCTCCAGTGACCCTGGGCCTGATTTTCCAAAGAGGAACCCAAATTGCTGTCTTGGATCCATTTGAAATGACACCAGCACATTCGTTGTCTGGGAATATCACAGCTCTGGACTTCTATGAATTATCATCCTTTTGGTAACAGACTGGAACAGGCAGAAGAAGGGACTTAGAAGTGATCACTGAGGGGAATGCTTATCTGTTTAGAGTAGATATCACCCTGAGGTATATTTAAAAAGTAAAAGATGAATAATGTCACATGTATTGCATCCTTTGATATGATTCCTCCTTTCTATTTTTAATAATTTTAATAGTTGAAGTTTTAAAGGGTTTGCTTTATTATGAGTTGATTTTGAGAATTATAAGGAATGTTTATAATGTGGTGAATTAATTACTTATATTGATGTAATAAACTTGGGCTACAGAGATGGTTCAGGGGGTAAAGCCTCTGCCTAACAAGTGGAAGGTCCCGAGTTCAAATCCCAGATCCCAAGTAAAAAGGCCAGGTGGAAATAGTGGTGTATTTCTGGCTCTGGAAGGTAAAGGCTGGGAAACCACAGAGAAAAATCAAAGAGGAGTTAGAACAATCCAGGCTAATGTCATGTGCGGGTCTCCATGGGCATACACAGTACCCTCTGATTCACACAGACAAGCACACAGACATGCATAAGCAAGCACACACAAACACAAACACAGAGAAAAAGATACACTCACAAAAATATAAATGAAAATAAAATAAATTTAAAAACTAAATCATAAAATTGTCCTGGTTGTGTAGACAGGGTTAATATTAGCCTTTACCTGAATTGGTCCTCTTAGAATAGTAAAATATTTTAATAAGTATGATATAATAGGATGAGCATGTATTATAGATGAAGGTGTTGCTTAATTACATTTACATTATATATTTGCAGCAACATGAAGAAATTTTAATTTTTTGAAGGAAGGAAAATGAGTGATATTTAATTGTGAAATGGTGTATGTAATGAGCCCATAGGTATTAATGTCTGTAAGACATTGAGTTAAATGCAATGATGTGTCTAAATAGTCATCTTTAATAATTCAAAGAGTTTAAAAGGAGTGTAATATGTAAAGTGCAATTGATTAGTGTTTATATGAAGGTATGTACAGTTTTTTAATACTTGGAACAAAAATAGGTTGAATTAAAATATTAGTATAAAATACTTTTTATGTTTTTTATTTTGTTTATATCTTGGTTTGTACACTTTCTTAAATTATATTTAGTTGGTTTTAGGAATATTAATATCTTTTATGGATGATTTTATTTTAGGTGTGTTTTTATATTTTATTAAAGACAAAAAGAAATACTTAATAACTTATATTTTAATTCAGAATTTATTTTAAGTCTATATATCATGCCAGTGATTTTTTATAAGTTCTTTTTAATTTACATTTTAATTGCTTATATAGGATAAGAACCCAAGACAATTTGATTAGTGATGTAATATGATACATTTTAGAAATTTTGACTCTAATATATTATCTCTAAGATTTTAACATATAAAGTATATTTAATGTATGTTATTCTGATAATATTAATATTTATTTAGATGGTATAAGTCTTATCAATTTAATGAGGCACATAATTTAATAATTATACTAATTATTTAAGCTTTATAAGTAGTGTTTTATGGTAAAATGTAGCTTTTTATAGGATAAAACAGAATTTTATAGGATCAAACAGAAATTATAATTGTCATTACTATTAATATTATCATTAAAAACCTTATTAGTTAATAAAATCTGATAATATATTATTTGTTTTTAATTGATGCATTTTTGGTTGTCTTACTTTTTAGAGGTGTTCTGTGTAAAAAGACTCATAGACTCATATATTTTAGTAATACTCATTAACTCAGTTATAGATTAAGATCCAGAAATTATAGTATAATGAAATTTTCAAATTGAGAAAAAATTTTATAAATGTTAAAATTAAATTATTATTTAACAGAAACCATATGATTGGAAGTAAATTTTGATATTAGCTATATTGCAAAGTTGAATTTGGATATGAGAAAACTATAGATATAAACCTGTAGTAATTATTAATAAGTGGTGACATATCCATGAATAAACAAATAGAAAGTTTGCTAATTGGAGCACATTTTAAAATTTTGGTTTAATTTTATAAAGAAAATTGTTGTTATTGAGCAATAAAATGTTTTGAATATTATCTGTGAATTTAAAAATGTATTTAGAAAATTTTGATTGAAATGATCTTTGGGGTTTGAATTTAGAGGAATTCATAATATTATTTCATCTTGTAAATAAATGTTTTATTTTGTAAATGAAAGATTGAAACATTATTGTAAATATCAGTAAGACCTAGAAGAAAGATTATAAATTAATAAAAGGTAAAACAAAACCACTGTCAAAGTAGTTGCAAAAGAAATAAGTACAATAAGTAGTTAAATCAAATATAGTGTTTGATACATTTAATAATTTAATATAAATTATAAATATAAAGCACATATTAATCATATGCAATTACAATGTGATTAATTAAACTATTAATTATATGAAATATTGAATCACAAGTATAATCAGTCTATGCCCTCTAATATCTTTACTATATCATTAGTTAATTTCTTTACATGTAGACCAGTGAACAGTTGAGTACAAGTAATGTTTGCATGAGGTGATGATAAGGGAAAGTCTTATCACTTATATATTTTTTGCAAAATTAAAAAAGTCAAAGCAAACTTTAATTCCTTAATGTCACCAGACATACTGTTGGGAGGTAATAATATGTTCAGGCCTGGTGTCCATTAGGAAAGCATTTTGCATTTGCTCCCATGAAGAGACGCAAAGTCTCAACCCTAATGAAATGCTGGACTCAGTTCCTTCTTCTTGGGGATGTGTTGATCCATCCTGCGACCACGGGATGGTAAATGCACAGTGTCATCGGTAAATACAATTGGTGCAGGTCCATCCTGTCCACCAGTCTCAGTATGGAAAGTGGAGAATGTGTGTCCAATAAACATAATGGACATGGACACTCATCAAGGAGGGACAGGCCATGATGGTAACACAGTCAGGAACAGATTTTCAGAGGTGTGTTGAGACCTAGTGGTCTCAATTTTCCTCTGGGCTCTCTGGGTCAGATGTTTGATCTGTGCCCATGTTGGGGGCTTTGGTGAATCTCAAGATTTCTTTCCAGTTCTCTGTAGCCACTGGACAGCCATCTCCTCCACAGAAGGCTTGTCTGTCTTGGACAGAGTTCTTAGTGGGAGGTCCTTGCACTTTGTTGAGATCTATTTCTACTGGGGCACCAGAGCCTGGTTTTCTGAAGAGGAACCCCAATTGCTGCTCTGGGTTCATCTCATGATACAAACAGCCTTTTCCTGGGAATAGTGTACCTCTGGGCTTCTGTAAACTGTGATTGTCTTGGTACCAGACTAGAACATGGCAAGAGGAGGGATGTAGAATTTAAGGTTGGAGGGAATGTTTATCTGTTTTTCAGTGGATAGTTAAGGTGCATAAAGTCACATGTAATGGATTCTTTGAGTGAATTTCCAACTTTACTTTTTGGTAAATTTTAGTAATTTTAATAGTTGAAATTTTAAGGATTGATGGGTTTGTTTTATTATGTCTTGATTTTGACAATTAGGTATTCTAGCAACTTCTCTGTTGCTGGAAACACCACTGAAAGTCAATTAACTTAAACAGAGGAAAGATTTATTCAGCTCATGGTTCCAGAGGGGAGAAACAGTCCATTATGGCAGGAGAGGCTTGGCTGGCTGGCGGAATGGAAGCAGAAGAAGTCATGTCCCTCGTGGAGGATAAGAGCTGCACAGCTGCCCACTGCCGGAGCAGACTTCTCCTAGGAATAGGGTGGGACTAATCAGCCTCAAGGCCCACCCCTTATGACTTCCATCCTCTAGCAAGGCTGGAGGTGCCTTAAAGGTGCGATGACTTTCCCAAACAACCAAAGATTCAAACACATGAGACTGTGGGGGACACTCACACTTTAAACCATAGTGTTCTACCCCTGGCCCCACAGGCTCTTTGCCATCCTATTACCCAAACCATACTCAGCCCTACTTTAAAAGTCCCCACGCACTACATTAATCTGCCAATACAGTCCAAAAATTCAACCTTCAAAGTCTCCTGCAAAATCAAAAGACAAGTTATACATCCAACATATAGCTGCGAAAAATAAACATTCCTACTCAAAAAGCATGGAATGGTGGGATATCTAAGAAATATCGATGCACAACAAGTCCAAAATCCTACAGGACGAGCTTCACCAGAAGTCTCGCTACTTACATGCAACACTTGACTGTGACCTCTTTGCTCTATTTAAGTGAGAAGTATTCATATTTCCCCTTTAATTTACATCTTCCTCATTGTCTTTTAATAAAATCTTATTTTCATAAATATTTATATTTTTGTACATGTATTGCATATACCTTTGGTTTACTTTATTGTGAAATATGAACATGCAAGTGGAAAGTATTTAAGACGTTTTGATAATATTATGGACGCTCATGCACTTGTTCTCAGTTCTGTACAATATTAGCACTATGCTTTTTTTCAGTTGCTGTTCTGTCTGTTAATTCAGACACAATTACTGTTATCAAGGGTTTTCTTTCTTTTTTATTGTTTAATGTTTCATATGTCCAATGTTTTCTTGCTTTTTATACTTGTTTTATAGCCATAAAATCTTATGTATAAACAGTAAAAAAAAATCCTACAGGACTAACTTCAAATTCTGCAGCTGCAAATCCAGCAAAGGAGTTTCTTGCTGAAATCATCTCAGCTCTAAAGGACTTAGTTTCCACCCCTCCAGCACAGCTGCCCGTAGAACACATCATTCCCTTGGGCAGGCTCCTCCTATTTATACAGCTGTCCTTGGCAGATGTCCCACGTTGGCTCTGGCCTCTGTAACATCTTCTCTTCTAAATGGCAAATGAGGATTTATCTCCACAGCAAAAAAATGCCTTTCTTTGGTTTCTAAACTGTAGGCTTCCTGCTATATGCTGCCTGGTTTCTGCCTTCTCTGAAGCCTTGGATGAGGGATCTAGAACCTACTTCCTCTTACATCTTTGATGCCTCTAAAACCAGGACCACGTGGGCAACTTTGCCAAGTTCTGCTTTAATATTCAGGTGGAGATTGGCCCCTTGGAACATTTGATTCAGCTTCTGAATGCTAATTGTAGGCAAAAAAAAAAGTCTTGGGCAGTTGCTTTTATTGGGCAAAAGCAGAAGATTCCTCTGGAGGTCAGCCCTTTAGCTCTTTCCTAACAAAAGAATTTGCATCCTTATTGCGGCCCCTCCCCGAGGAATTTTCCCTCACAGCAGGGCTTTTCTGGTGTCCACACAGAGCAGGCTTTGGTTCACTCATGGAGCCTCTCTCTTCAACAGTAGCCCCACTTGGCTGTCAGCCTCCTCCTCCTTCAAGTTGCCTGCTCCATCTTTAATCGTCAATCGTCACAGTTTTTACTTCTTTCTGCCTGATTCCTTGCTCCTTTTCCTCATAAGTCCACAAGAGCACTAAAGAGTAGCGATGCCACGCTGTCAAGACCACATTGCCTTGCAACTTCTGCCAAACGCTGGAATTTAGTTTCAGGCAAGCTTTCAGGACCAGGACAAAACTTAATCAGACTCTCTGCCAACACCTCACTCCATGTACTGCTTGTCAGTTCCCAACAGACTCACTGCTAAACTCTGGACCATAATAAGAGGGGCTTCCACTGTAATAGCTGTAATATCATCAGTCTTTTTTTTCCAAACTCTCATTTAAATGACTATTTTGGCCCTATCTCCAAGATGTAAAGGATTTCCCAGGACAAAGTCACAAAGTACTCCACATTTCTCCCAACAAAGAATCCCAAAGGCTCACTAGCCACACTAAAGCAATGACCACACTTCTTTATTTATCAGTACTAACTTCCGTCACTGTTTTCCGGTGCCAGAATCTCAGTCTCACATAGCAACATTCCACTCTCGGTACCAATTTCTGTACCGATTATACTTCTCTGTTGCTGTGAGAAACCACTCAGAGACAAGCACCTTAAAGGAAGAAAGTGAGATTTATTCAATTTATGGTTCCAGAGGGAAAGTACAGTCCATTATGTCAGGAAAGGCGTGACTGGCTGGCAGAAGCTGCAGGTGGCCTAACTCACATGCCTCACTGAGACTTAGAGGTGCAAAATTCCCAACTGTAAGAGAAGATCTCTCCCAGAATTCAGGTGGGACTAATCAAACTCAAGGCCCAACCCCTTTGACTGCCTTCCACCAGCAAGGTGTTTATAATAAGAAGTTGTGTTCAAAAAGAAGTTGGCAAAACATGGCTTTACACCTCAGCATGAAAATGTGCTTTCAGAATGTAAATGGCACTGTTTGGTTATGGCGCTGATGCTATTAGTTCTCACTAATAGGCAGGTGGTTGTTCTCTATAGCTCTGGTAATATAATGGGACCCAATGACAATTCCTTGTTATCTAAAAGTTTATTCGGAATCTCGATTGGCTAGTGCATTTTGTCATTGTCATAACTTAAAGTAATTCAGATTAAAATAAAAAAATATGTTATAGAAAAATAAAATCTGAAGGTATTTTTGTAGAGTTTTGCTGTGGAAAAAAGACTTACAACTTCATTCCTTTGCATCTAGACCAGTGGACAGGTGAGCACATGTAGTTTGTATGAAATAGTGTCACACATTGGTTCAAAGATATTCTCTTATCATCATTTAAATAATTTTCTGTGAAATTAAAAGTCAAAGCAGACATTAATGCCAGAATATCACTGGACTTATTGGTGATGGTAGTACACATGCCCAGGTATGGCATCCAATAGGAAAGCATTTTGCATTTGCTCCCAGGCAGAGAGGTAAAGTCTCAACCCCAACGCAATACTGGACTCAGTTCCTTCTTCTTGGGGATGGGTTGATCCATCCTGTGACCACGGGATGGTAAATGCACAGTGTCCTTGGTAAATACAATTAGTACAGGGTCCACCAGTCCTAACACTGGAGGGTGAGAAATGTGTGTCCAGTAAACATGATGAGCACTCACTGAAGAGGGACAGGCCATGATGGTAACACAGCCAGGAACAGATTTTCAGGGGTGGGTTGAGACCTAGTGGTCTCAATCACCCTCTGGACTCTCTGGATCAGATATTTGATCTGTGCCCATGTTGGGGGCTTTGCTGCGTCTCAAGGTCTCTTCTGAGGTCTGCACAGCCAGAGGGCAGTCACTTCTTTCCCAGGGGGCTTGGGTGTCACGGACAGAGTTGTTAATGGGGATCCTTCCACTTTGCAGAGATCTATTCCTGCTGGGATTCCTAAGCCTGTTTTCAAAACAGGAGCCCAAATTGCTGTCCCGCCTCCATGTGAAATAATACAAACGTATCCTTTGCTTCAGAATATCATAACTCATCATGGTGTTGGTACCAGGTGGAACCTGGCAAGAAGAGGGACTTGGAATTGTTGGTTAAGAGGAATGTTTTTCTGTTTTTGGGTGAATATCACCATGAGCAAATTAAAAAAAATTAAGATGAATAATGTCATATGTAATGCATCCTTTGGGGTAATTCCCACTTTTTTATAAAATAATTTTAGTAGTTGAAGTTTTAGGGTTTTAAGGATTTGTTTTTTATGTCTTTATTTTGAGGATTATCAGATATATTTTCATCATGTATTTATTTAGAAATAATAGATTTGTCCTGTTTGCATATGTCCGATTGTTAGTCTTTATCTGAGTTTGCCATGTTAGAATAGCAAAACATTTTAATAAGTGTGATATAATATGATGATCATTTTTTTTAGATAAAGTTGTTCAAATGAATTTAGATATGTATCTATAGTGACACGAAAAAATCTGAATTATTTGAAGGAAGAAAAATAAGTGATATCTATTTGTGAAATGATATTTGTAGGGATTCTTATATATCCATATTATTATATTCTCATAGGGATTATTGTCTGTGGGATGTTGTTAGTTGTAAAGGTCTGTATATATAGAGTAATGTTTAATAATTTGATGATTTTTTAAGGGGAGTATGATATTTATTTTTAATTGATTAGCATTTGTATGGAGGTATTTTTTAATAGATGAGCAAGAAATATTTTGAGTGAAGGTATTAGTAATAAGTAGATATTGATGTGTTATTTTTATTTGTGTTATAATTTGTTTTGTATATTTTGAAAATTGTATTCAACTAATTTTAGACATATTAATGTTTTTATGTGATTTTATTTTAGTATGACTTTAAATTTTTTTTAAAGACAAAAATAAATTTTTAAGAATTTATGTTTTAAATGGGAGTGTCTATTTAAAGGCTGTATATCTTGTCTTAGTGATTTTTTTCACAAGTTCTTTTTTTCTTATATTTTCATTTTTAATATGTAATAGACACAGGACAATTTATTAAGGATTTAATATAATAGACTTTATCTCTAAGTTTAGTGTATATTATTTTGATATTATTAATACTTGTTTGTATAAGTCTTATCAATTTCATGAGACATTATATTAACTTTTTTAAGGAAGGCATGTTAAGGTAAAATGGAATTATTTTCTTTGTAGAATAAAGCTTTATCATAGAGCAATATTATTTTATTATTGACAATGTTTATAATAGTATTATTATTAAAATGCTTCATAAGATAATGTCAGAAAAAAAATAATTCGTTTTTCATTGATGGATTTTTTTCATTGACCTTATGTCATAGGGGTGTGCTCTGGAAAAAGACATAACTATTAGCAATATTCATTAAATCTACAGTAAATTAGGAACCAGAGATTATAGTATAATGACATTTTATACAGATTGTTAAATTGAGTATAGTTTTGTAAATGTTGTTAAAAGCAAATCAATGCTTAAGGGAAACCACATTATTGGAAGTTAATTTTGATGTGAGTTGTTTTGTTGAGCAGAATTTGTAACAGGAATTTGAAGATAAAACCTGTAATTATTATTAATAAGTGGTGAAATACCCATAAGATAACAATTAAAAATTTCAGGAAGTAGAATATATTATAAAAATTTGGCATAACTTTATATACAAAACTGTTGTTATTGGACAATAAACGATAGGAGAATTATTTGTGAATTTTAAATTTTTTTACAAAATTTTTATTAAAGTTCTTTCTGGGATTAGACTTTAAAGGAATTCTTCATATCTTCATTTAATTCTCTTAATAAATATTTAATTCTGTAGATGAAAGACTGAAAAAGATAGTGTGCATTTCAGTAAGTAGTAGAAGAAAGTTAATAAACTTATAAGAGGCAAAACATAAAACCATTGCCATAATAGTCACAGAAAAAATAATTATGATAAATAGAAAAAAATCAAAGGTTTAGTTTAGTTAAAAATAAATAATAATCATAAATATGAAGCACACAGCCATAATATACATATGGCAATAATTATTTAAATTATTAATCACATATATAATTGACATACAATTATTATGATTATTTCATACCTTCTAATGTCTTCATTATGTCCTCAGTCCTTCTTTTACATCTAGTTCAGTGAGCAGGTGAGTATGTACAATGTTTGTATGAAATAGTGTCATGTACTGGTTTAAAAAACATTCCTTTGTCATTACTTGCTAATTTTCTGTGACATCAAAAGCCAAAATAGACATCAATCCCATAACATCACTGGACTTACTGGTGGGGGTAATACATCTAATAGGAAAGCATTTTTCATTTGCTCCCATGCAGAGAGGCAAAGTCTCAACCCTAATGAAATGCTGGACTCAGTTTCTCCTTCTTGGGGATGTGTTGATCCACCCTCTGACCACGGGATGGTAAATGCACAGTGTCATTGGTAAATACAATTGACTCATAAAGAGTCACAACGATGGAGGGTGAGGAATGTGTGTCTACTAAACATGATGAGCACTTACGAGGAGGGACAGGCCATGATGGTAACAGAACAGGTCAGGAACAGATTTTCAGGGGTGTGTTGAGACCTAGTGGTCTCAATCACCCTCTGGGCTCTCTGGGTCAGATGTTTGGATTTGTGCCCATGTTAAGGGCTTTGCTGCATCTCAAGGTCTCTTCTGAAGTCTGCATAGCTGCAGGGTGGTCACCTCCTTCACATGGGGCTTGGGCGACATGGACAGAATTATTAGTGGGCGTCCCTCCACTTTGCTGAGGTCTATTCCTTGCAGGGATACTGGGCCTGGTTTTCCTAAGAAGCCAAGTTGCTGTCCTGGGTCCATCTGAAATGACAGGAGTATAGCCTTTGCCTGGGAATATCCTAACTCCAGGCTTCCATGAGCTGTCATTGTCTTGGCACCAGACTGAATCTGACAGGAAGAACAGCTGGAATTCATGGCTGAGAGAAACGTTTATCTGTTTTTAAGTGCTTATCACCCTGAGGCATGTTTGAAAATTTTAAGGTGAACAATGTCATAGGCAATGCATCCTTTGGGGTCATTTCCTCTTTTTTGTTTTTTAGTAATTTTAGTAGTGGAAGTTTTAGAATTTTGTAAGTTTGTTTTTACTATGTCTTGATTTTTAGGGTTTTAAGAAATGTTTCTAAAGTGGTGATTTGTTTACTATTTGTAAGTAAATAGACTGTAGAGATGGCTCCAATTGAAAGCCCCTTGGCTGGAAGATCATAAGTTTAAATCACAGATACAATGCAAAAGTGTCAGGCAGAAATGGAATTGACCTGCATGCACTCAGGACTATGGAAGGAAGAGCCTGAGAAACTCCAAAGCAAACATGAAAGAGGAGGAAGAATAATTCAGAGTGATTTCGGAATTCAACATTGAAGTCCACAGACACACAGTGCCCTCTGATACACACAGACACACAGACATACACACAGACACATACACACAGACACACACACACACACACACACACACACACACACACACACGAGCAAACAAAATAAAATATAAAAGAAAAGAAAATAAATTTATTTCTTTTTTAAGGTAGGATTATTATTAGTCCCTGTCTGTGTTGTCAGTCTTAGAAAAGAGAAACATTTTAGTAAGTGTAATATGATGTGATAAGGATGTTTCATAGGTAAAGGTGTTTTTAAAATATACTTAGATTACGTATCTATAATGACATGAAGAAACTTAGTTTTTTCAAGGGAAGAAAATGAGAGATACCCGTCTGTGAAACAGTATTTGTAGTAAGTCCATGTGGATTTTTGTGTATAGAATATTGAGTTAAAGTAACGGTCTGTCCATAGAGTAATTTTATATAATTTGATAAGTTTAAGAGGAATATGATATTTATTATGTAATTGATTAGTATTTTGTATAGAGGTGTGTATTTTTTAATATGTGAAAAAATAGGTTAAGACTAGTGTAAAAAAAGATATTGATTTTTTCATGAGCTATATAGGTTGCATATATATTTTTTATTAATTTGTATTTAGTTAACTTAGTAAGCTTATTATATTTTATATATGATTTTATTTTAGGTATATTTCATTTTTTATTAAAAATGAAAATATGTTTTTAGCAACTTATATTTTAACTCAGGTAGGTTATTTAATGGTTGTATGCCATGACTTAATGATTTTTATGAGTCTTTCTAACTTAAATTTTGATTGTTAGTATATAATAGGAGCTTCAGGACAATTTCAGTATTGAATATAATAGATTTTAGAGATTTCAATTATAAGAAATTACCTGTAAGTTTTGCATATAATCACATATATTTAGCTTATATTATTTTTACATTATTAATGTTTATTTTGATGTTGTATAAATCTCATCAGTTTTATGACATATTAAAGTTTTATAGGTAAGTTGATATGGTAACATGCAATCTTTTTTTTTAAGATAAAGCCTTAATATGGAGAAACTATTATTTTTATTAATAATATCAATATTATCATTATTAAAGTACCTTATAAGACTATAAAATCAGAAAGTATATGTACATATATATAAAATTTGTTTTTAATTTAAGGATTTTTTGTTGACCTTATTTCATAGGGGTGTACTGTGGAAAACTATAATTTATTTAGCAGTTTGTAGTTATTAAATCAATAGAAAATTGGGAATGACAGATTACAGTGTAATGATATTTTAGATGATTATTAAATTGAGAGAAAATTTTGTAAATGTTGTTAAAAGTAAGTTAATATTTTAGGAAAACCATATTATTGGAAGTAAAGGTTGATATTAGCTATTTTTTAGAACAAAGTTTGGATCTGAAGAATTTGTAGTTAAAATCTGCCATTATTATTAAGAGTTGGTGACATGCCCATAAATAAACTAAAAACCTTTAGCAATTAGAACGTATTGTAAATATTTTGTATAATTTTATAAAGAAATTGTTGTTATTGAGCAGTAAATCATAGAATATTATTTTTGAATTTTAAAAGTTTTTAAAATAACCTTCTGATTAAAATTATCTTTGAGGTATAGCTTAAAGCAATTCTTAATGTCATCATTTTATCTTGCAAATAAATATTTTATCATTTATCTAAGTGAAAGGTTGAAAAGTTAATGTGTATTTCAGAAGAGTGAGAAGAAAGTTTATAAATTGTCACAGAATAAATAAAATCAAATATAAGTATAAATCAAATAAAATGGTCCATTTAATAATTAATACCATTTATAAATATAAAGCACAGAACAATAATATGGAATTTACATACTATTTATATTAATTATACATAACATACTTGAAATACAATTATTGTAATTACTCTATACCATCCAATGTCTTTACTATGTCCTCAATTTTTCTTTTACACCTAGATCAGTGAACAAGTGAGCATGCATAATGTTTGTATAAAATAGTAACATACATTATTTCAAAAACTTTTCCCAAATATCATTTACATGATTCTCTGTGAAATTAAAAGTCAAAGTAGAGGTCAATCCCATAACATCACTGTACTTGTTGATGGGGAATAATGAATATGCTCAGGCCTGGTGTCTAATAGGAGTATATTTTGTGTTTGTTCCCACACAGGGAGGCAAAGTCTCAAACTCTAATTTTAGATTCAGTTTCTTCTTCTGGGGGATGTGCTGATCCATCCATGAACACAGGATGGTAATTGTACAGTATCATTGGTAAATACAACTGGTACAGGATCTATTCAGGGCACTGGGGTAGCAATGGAGAGTGAGGAATGTATGAACAACAAACATGATGAGCACTCGCCAAGGAGGGACAGGGATGATGGTAACACAGTGTACCAGTTACACTTCTCTGTTGCTGTGACACATCACTTAAAGTCAAGCAACTGAAGGGAGAAATGAGATATATTCAGCTTTCTTTTAAAGAGGGGAGATAGAGTCCATTATGCCAGAAAGGCATGGTTGTTTGGCAGAAGCTGGAGGCAGTCTAAGTAACATCTGTCAAGGAGGACTGAGAGCTTCAAATCTGCTAAGTGCAAGAGCAGACCTCTCCTCGATGTAGAGTGGAGTAAATCAACCTCCAGACCAACCCCCTGTGACTGCTGTCCTGCACAAGACTCTACCTCTTAAAAGTGCCATATAAAAGTACGAAATAACTGTTATTTCAAACACATGAGCTTGTGGGGACAAATCCACATTTCAAACCACAACCTTGGTCCCCACAGGCTCACTGCCATCTTATTATGCAGATGACAGTCAATTCAACTTCAAAAGTTCCAAGACTAGTATTAGAGAGATGGCTCAGGAATTAAGACTCTATTTTGTAAGCAGAAGGTCCTGAGTTTGGATCCCAGATCCCATATAAAAACACCAGGCAGCAATGGTGACATCCTGCACTTCGAGTCTTGGCGGGCAGAACCTGGGAAATCCCAGAGCAAAGCAAGGAGGAGGTAGATGCAATCCAGGATGATTCCCAAAGTCACTCTTGGTCTTCCACAGGACACATGTACCTTCTGATACACATATACACACACACATGCACAAAATGAATGAATGAATATAGTTTAAAAGAAAAAATTCCAAAGACTACATTGTTTTTCCAACACAATCCAAAGTTTCAAAACCCAAAGCCTCCTGTAAAATCAAATGACAAGTTACACACTTCTAACATGCAGGGATACAGAATAAACCTTTCCTTTACATTTGGGAGGAATGAGAGCATATTCAAGAAAGAGTGGTCTATAACAACACAAGAAAACAGTAGGACAAACTTCAAATCTTTCAGCTCCAAAGCCTGCAGATGAGCTTTTTGTTGAAATCATCTCCATTCCAAAGGACTTCAGTTGCACCATCCAGCAAAGTTATCTGTAGAACACATCACTGGTTTAGGATCCTTCTATCCACTCTCTTGGGCTGGCTCCTCCCATGATGCATAGCTTTCCTTGGCAGATGGTCCCAAGTTGGTTCTACCATCTGTAACATCTCAATGGCAAGTCAGGTTTTAGCTCTACAGCACAAAATGCCCAACTTGGGTGTCTCTCTGCAGACTTTCTCATTCTGCCACATGTTGTCTGGATTCCTCCATTCTCTTAAACCTTGGAAGAGGAATCCACAATCTCCTCCCTCTTGCATCTTTGATGGTGCTAACACTAGGACCATGTGGATGACTTTGCCAAGTTCTACTATAACCTCCAAGTAGAAATTGGCTCCCTTGAATTTCGACTCTGTGCTGATGCTGGGAAGAATCTCTCTTGGGCAGTTGCTTCAGAGGAGGAATAGACCTTTCCCTTCAACCCTTCCCTTCCAAATGAATTTCCATTCTTATTGGTGGGAGACTTCCCTGAGAAATTAGCCCTGAGGATAGGGCCTCTTTCATTATCCAAATTGAGTGCAGGCTCAGATTCACTAATGGAGCTTCTCTCTTTGACAATAGCCACCATTTTGTTGCTTGTATTTGTTTTTTAAACTTGTCACTTTATTTTAAAATTAAGCTTCAGTTTTTGCTTTTCTGCCTGATTCCTTGCTTTTTTCTTCATAACTCTGACCAAGAGCACTAAAAACAGCCACTGTCAAGACTGTAGTGTTGAAACTTTTTTTTTTTTTTTTTACATCAAAGACTTGAATTTAACTTCAGGAAAGCTTGCAGGATAAAGGTAAAACTTAAACTCTCTGCCAACCCATCACTGCATTTACCTCTTGCCCAGTTCCAAACAAATTCTATTTCCCTCTGAACCATCAAAAGCTGGGCTCTTTCACTGTCTGCATCTCTAACAGGATTACTCTGTTCCAAACTCTCAATAGAATTGTATTTTGGGCACTGTCTCTAAGACATATAGCATTCCCAATACAAACTCTATATGTACTCCATATTTCTCACAAGAAATATTTCCAAAGGAACACTAACCACATGATAGCATGGATTATTCTTCTTTGCTTCTTTGTACGAACTTCTCTCATTTTCATAAAATTTCTGGTACAGAGTTAACTGTCTTACAGTAACACCCCACTTCAATGTACCAATTTCTATAGCAGTTACTCTTTTCTATTGCTGTGAGACAATACTCAAAGCCAAGTAACTTCAGGGAGGAAGTGGAGATTTATTCAGATTAGGTTGTAGATGACTGTGGCAGAGTAGAATGGTTGACAGAAGCTGTAAGTGGTCTGTTCTTATGTCTCCACAGAAACAAGGCAGCCAACTCCTTCACAGAGGATTTGGATATCATGCACAGAGTTGTGAGTGGGGTCCCTCCATTCTGCTGAGGTTTATTCCTTCTGAGCCTCTTGGGCTTGGAATCCCTAGAGGAACCAAAATTGCTGTCCTAGATCCATCTGAAATAATACAAGCATATCCTGTGCATGTGAATATTGTAACCCCAGGATTTCATGAGCCACCATCCCTTTGGTATCAGACTGAAACATGGCAGCAGAATGTTTATCTGTATCTTGAGTGGATATTCTTCCTGAGACAAATTTAAAAAATATAAGATGAATAATGTCATATGTAATGCATCCTTTGTGTTGATACTTCCTTTTTCATTCATTAATAATTTTAATGGTTTTATGGATTTGGTTTTTTATGACTTGATTTTTTGGGGATTATAAGGAATGTTTGTAATATGTTGAATTTGTTATTTATTTGGAAGTAATGAAATTGGAGTAAAGAAATGACTCTGAGGATAAGCTTCTGCCTCATAAGCAGAAGGTCCTGAGTTCAAATCCCAAATCCCAAGATGTCCAAAGGTTGGGCAGCAATAGCAATGGTCAGCACTTCTGGCTCTGGAAGCTGGAGGCTGGGAAACTCCAGAGCAAAAGCAAATATGAGGCAGAACCATCAATCCAGGGTGATTTCAAACTCACATCTGGGTCTCCACAGGCACTTTCAGTAACTTCTGATTCACACAGGCAGATACAGATAGACAAAAACACATACACACGAATGGACTCAAATGTAAAAACATAAAATAAAATGACATAAATTAAAAAAAACAATTGAATTGTCTTGTTGGTGTAGGCAGGATAAGAGTTTTTATCTGAGTTAGCAGTTTTAGAAGAGAGAAACATTTTAAAAGTATGATATAAGATGAGCATGATTTTTAGATGAATGAGTAGTTTAAGTGAACTTAGATTATGTATGTAAAGTGACATGAAGAAATTTAAATTTTCTGAAGGGAGGAAAATGAGTAATATCCATTTGTGAAATGTTTTCCAGTGAACCAGTAGGATTAATGTCTGCAGGATACTGAATTAAATGTAAAAGTCAATACAAATTGTTACTTAAGTAATTTGATGAGTTTAAGAGGAATATGATATTTATTATACAATTTGTATTTATATAAATGTAAACATATATTTATAAGTATAAATATATAAATAATATAAGTATGTAAGTATAAACTTATATATAAATATAGATATTATATAAATTTAAATATACATTTATAAACATAAATATATATTTATTAACTACATATTTATAAATGTAAATGCATATTTATAAACATATAAATAAATTTATGTTATGAATATAAATATAAACATGTAAAATAAATTTATTTTATATGATTAGCATTTGCATGGAGGTATATTTTTTTTGCATAGGTGAAACAAAAATAGTTTAAGATACCACTACAAAGTAGATACTGATTTTTCATGTTATAATTTGTTTTACCTATTTTCTTAAATTTTATTTAGATGATTTAGGACTTTTAATATTTTTTACAGATGATTTTATTTTAGGTATATTTTTATTTTTTATTAAAGACAAACTTTTTTATAATTTGTATTTTAATTCAGAATAAGTTTCTTTGAAGTCTGGTTGTCATGTTTATTATGAACTCTGTTTAATTTATATTTTGATTGTAGATGTATAACAGGAATCCCAAGACAGTTTGATTAATGATTTAACCTATTTTTAGAGAATTTAATTATAAAATATTATTTTTAAATTTTGTGTATATATATAACATGTACATTTAGTGTATTTTTTTTGATATTTTTTATATTTAAGTTTTATAGGTAAGTTTATTATGGTAAAATTCAGTTATTTTATTATTTAAGATAAAACCTTATCAAGAAATTATTATTAAAAATATTAATGTTATTATTTTCAAAACCTTAAAAAATAGTAAAATCAGAAAGTATATATTTACAAGTAGATTTTAAGTGATGGATCTTTTTGATTGGCTTTATTTTGTGTAGGTGTGATATGAAAAAAGACTTATAATTTGTTAATAATAGCCATTACATTAATAGAAAATTAGGAACCAGAAATAATAGCATAATGAGATTTTTAAGTTGAGGAAAAATTTTATAAAGGTGATTAAAAGTAAATTAACATTAAAGAAAACCATATTATTGGAAGTAAAGTATCAGCTGTTTTGCAGAGCAGAATTTGGATATGAGGCATTTGAAGTTAAAAACCTATAATCATCATTAATAGGTGGTAAAATACCAATGAATAAAGAAATACAAATTTTAGGAATTGGAACATATTGTAAAAATGTGATACAATTTTATAAAGAAAATTGTTGCTATTGAGCACTAAAATGTATGTATATTATTTGTCAATTTCATAGAACATTTTTATAAAATTTTGATTAAAATCATCTTGAAGTTAAAGTTTAAATGAATTCTTAATTACATCATTTTATCTTGTAAATAAATATTTTAATCTGTAAATGAAAAAAATGAAAACTTAGTATGTATTGAGCAATAGCTAGAAAGAAGCTTATAAACTGATAAGAGTAAAAACATAAAACCATTGTCCAAATAGTAACAGAAGTAATAATTCCAATAAATAGCTAAAATCAAATATACTGTTTGGTCCTGTTAAATAATTAATATCAATTATAAATATAAAGAACATAGCAATAATAGGCAATTGATATACAATTACTTAAATTGTTAATTATATGTCATATAATTGATATACAATTATAACTATTCCATATCCTCTAATGTCTTTACTATTTCATCAGTCGGTCCTTTGTATCTAGACCAGTGAACAGGTGTGGGCATTTAATGTTTGCATAAAATAATGTCACACACTTCTTCAAAAGATTGTCCCTTATCATCACTTATATTATTTTCTCTGAAATTAAAAGTGGAAGCAGACCTCAATCCCATAACATCATAATACATATGCACAGGTCTAGCCTCTAATAGGAAAGCAGTTTGCCTTTGCTCCCATGCAGAGGTAAAGTCTCAAACCCTAATGAAATGTTGGCTCAGTTCCTTCTTCTTGGGGATGTGTTGATCCATCCTGCGACCACAGGATGGTAAATGCAGTGTCACTGGTAAATAAATTGGTGCAGGGTCCATCCAGTCCACCAGTCATAGTGATGGAGGTTGAGGAATGTGTGTCCAATAGACATGATGAGCACTCACCAAGGAGGGACAGGCCATGATGGTAACACAGCCAGGAACAGATTTTCAGGGGTGTGTTGAGACCTAGTGGTTTCAGTCACCCTCTGGGTTCTCTGGGTCAGATGTTGGATCTGTGCCCATGTTGGGGGCTTTGCTGCATCTCAAGGTCTCTTCTGAGGTCTGCACAGCCACAGGGCAGCCACCTTCTTAGGGGGCTTGGGCAACATGGATAGAGTTGTTAGTGGGGGTCCCTCCCCTTTGCTGAACTTTATTCCAGCCAGGACTTCTGGGCTTGGTTTTCCAAAGAAGATTCAAATTGCTGTCTTGAATCCATTTGAAATTACACAAGCACATCCTTTGCCTGGGAATAGCCTAACTTCAGGCTGCCATGAGCCATTATCATCGTCTCGTGGCCAGATGGAACCTGGCAAGAGGAGAGAGATGAAATTGATAGTTAAGAGAAATATTGATCTGTTTTTGAGTGGATATTGCCCTGAAGGAAATTTCAAAAAATGTAAGATGAATAATATCATTTGTAGTGCATCCTTTGGGGGTGATTTCTCCCTTTTCATTTTGTAAAATAATTTTAGTATTTGAAGTTTTAAGGTTTTATGGGTTTGTTTTATTATGTCTTTTTTTTCAAAGGATTACAATGAATATTTTTAATGTCATGAACTTGTTATTTGTTTAGAAGTGATCATACTGGGTTGGAGAGAGAGCTCAGGAATTAATCCTGTGCCTTGCATGTAGAAGGTCCTGAGTTCAAATCCCAATCCCAGGGAAAAAGGCCAGGCAGCAAAGGTGGTAGCCTGTATTTCTTTCTGGAAAACAGAGCCTGGGAAACTCCAGAGCAAATGCAAAGACAAGCTAGGGTGATTTCCAAAGTCACCCTTAGGCCTCCGCAGGCACACATAGTACTCATTGATTCACACACACACATCATATAAACACATAAAATGGACACACACTCAAAAAATAAAATACAGTAAGTTAAGAAAAGGAAATACTTGAATTTCCTGTTGGTTTAGGCAGGATTAGTATTAGTCTTTATCTGAGTTGATAGTGGATATGGTGGATATGTGTTTTTAGTTTCTGTGTGTTTTTGAATGAACTGAATTAGTTGGTATTATTACTCTTGAGCAGTTATTATTAGTGTTTGCCTTGGAGTTGGGTACACTTGTCTGTTGTTATTGTTATTACCTCGATGAGGCTATTAGACTGTTACTACATCAAGTAAGTCAGGTTTAGTGGACAAGGAGTGAAGATTAGTATGGTAGTGCATTTTTATGTACCTTGGTGATATGTGAGGATGTGTGGTATAGTCCCTGAAGTTGTATACGTTTTGGGGGTAGCTACATGGAAACGTTAAACTACAGTGACTAAAAATTGTAAGGAACAGGATGGTAAAAAGGGTTTACTTACCTTTGAGCTGGATGTGAAGAGTCTGCCCCATGTGATAGGATGATTTTAGAGGACTTCAGATGTGTGGCGTTCATCCTAGAGCTTTGCTTGGGTTTTCTTTGGACGCTGTTGAGTTCGGAGGACCAGGGGGTCCTCCTTGGACCAGCTGGCACGAGCGGGTGATCTGGGGCTTGGAGCGTGGTCTAGGGGGCCTTACCAGAGGAGCAGTGGGTCCTGCCTGGACTGAGTCCCAGGAGGAAAAGTGCAATTTGTTTATGATGGATTTTTATTTTTGATCTTCCTCTTTTTACAGGGAAGTGCTGCAGAAAAAGACTTAAAATACATTAGTAATAGATATTAAGTCAATAGTAAATTAGGAACCAGAGATTATGGTAAGTTTATTATGGTAAAATGCAGTTATTTTAATTTTTAGGATGAAGAAATATCATAGAGAAATTATTATTGTTAGTAGTGTTAGTATCATTATTATTAAAATACATTTTAAGATAATAAAATCTTTTTTTAAAAACTTTATTTATTCAATTAGTGTGTGTGTGTCAGAGGGCACCATGTCCCTGTGAAGGACCAAGGCTGACTCCGGGAATCATCCTTGCTTGTTTCCTTCGGGGATTTCCCAGGCTCCGCCCACCAGGGCTGGAAGTATAGGCAGCTGCCATTTCTGCTTGGCTTCGTTCCACGTGGGACCTGGGATCCGAACTCAGGACTTTCTGCTTGTACGAAAGAGTCTTAACCCCTGAGCCAACTCTCCAGCCCAGATAATAAAATCTTAAAGTGTATTTATAACTTGTTTTCAATTGATGGATTTTTTTGGTTGGCCTCATATTGCAGGGATGTGTTCTGGAAAAGTCTTTTAACTTATTAGTAGTGGTTATTGAATCAATAGTAAATTAGGAAACAGGTAATGAGATTTTAGATAGATTGTTAAATTGAAGAAATATTTTTTAAATGTTAAAATAAATTAATATTTAGGGAAAACCATATTTCTAAAAGCAAAGTTTGGTATTACCTGTTTGGCAAAAACGAATTTGGATCATAGGAATTTGAAATTGAAAATTTGTAGTTATTATTAATAGATGGTGAGATATCCATGAGTAAACTTAAAAAATTTCAGAAATTAGAGCATAGTGTAAACATTTGGTATAATTTCACAAAGAAATCTGTTTTTCAAATAATAACCTATATGAATATTACCTGTGAATTTTAAAGTATTTCTATAAAACTTTGATTAAAACTATCTTTGGGGCTAGAGTTTTATAAAATTCTTAATATCATCATTTTATCTTGTAATTAATGTTTTACCCTGTAATTGAAAAGTTATAAAGTTATATTTCAGTAATAAGTAGAAGTTTGTAAATTTATAAGTGAAGACATAAAACCATTGTCGAAATAGTAACAAGAAATAATTTCAATAAATAGCTAAAATCAAATATAGTATTTGGTACACTATATTAGAAAATAAGGTACAAAGTAATAATATGCCAATAACAATTAATTTTTAAATTGTTAATTAAATGTCATAAAATTAAATTTTTTTATTATTATTTATTCAACTGTGCGCATGTGCGTGTGTATGTGCGTGTGTGTGTGTGTGTGTGTGTAGAACCACGGACGAATTCGTGAACCACCATGGACGCTTCCACCTCCTTCTGCCCCGGGATTCACAGGCTCCGCCCTACCAGGACAAGAAGCGCAGGCCGCCCCCGCTTCCGCCTGGCGTCTATACGTGGGATCTGGGATCCGAACTCAGGACCTTCTGCCTGCAAGGCGGAGGCTTAACCCCTGAGCCACCTCTCCAGCCCAAATGTCATAAAATTAATACACAATTTTTATAATTATTTCATTCCCCCTAATGTCACCAGTCATTCCTTTACATCTTGACCAGTGAACAGGTGAGCACATGCAATTTTTTTTTAAAGTAGTATCATGTACTGGTTTGAAAGATTTCCCCTTATCACCACTCATAACTTTTTATGAAATTAAAGGTCAAAGCAGACATCAATTCTATAACATTGCTGGATTTATTAGTGGGAGGTAATGAATATGCCCAAGCCTGCATTAGGAAAGCAATAGGAAAGCATTTTGTATTTGCTCCCAGGCAGAGAGGCAAAGTTTCAAACCCTAATGAAATGTTGGACTCAGTTTCTTCTTCTTGAGATGTGTTGGTCCATCCTATGACCAACGGATGGTAAACGCATAGAGTCCTTGGTAAATACAATTGGTGCAGGGTTTATCCAGTCCACCAGTCCTAGCACTGGAGGGTGAGGAATGTGTGTCCAGTAAACATGATGAGCACTCACCGAGGAGGGACAGGCCATGATGGTAACACAGCCAGAAACAGATTTTCAGGGGTCTGTGGAGACCTAGTGGTCTCAATCCCGCTCTGGGCTCTCTGGGTCAAATGTTGGATCGGTGCTCATTTTGGGGACTTTGTTGCATCTCAAGGTGTCTTCTAAAGTCTGCACAGCCACAGGGCAGCCACCTCCTTCCAAGGGGGCTTGGGTGTCATAGGCAGAGTTGTTAGTGGGGGTCCCTCCACTTTGCTGAAGTCTATTCTTGCCTGGGATCCTGGACCTGGTTTTCCGAAGAGGAACCAAATTGTTGTCCTGGATCCATTTGAAAAGACACACGCATATCATTTGCCTGGGAATATCCTAACTCCAGGCTTCCATAAACCATTATCATCTTCTTGGTGCCAGATGGAACCTGGCAAGAGGAGGGATTTGGAATTGATGGCTGAGAGGAACATTTATCTGTTTTTACGTACATATCACATGAGGCAAATTTGAAAAATTTAAGGCTAATAGTGTCATATGCAACTCACCCTTTTAAAAATACTTTTAGTAATTGAAGTTTTAGGTTTTTGTGGGTTTGTTTTATTATGAGTTTATTTTGAGGATTATAAGGAATGGTGGTGAATTTGCTATTTATTTAGATATAATTCAGTTGTCCTGTCATGAGAGGGAGCCATTATTGTCTTTATCTGATTTGGCAGTCTTTGTAAAGTAAAATATACACAGTAAATATAAATAATAATAGTAAATGATGTAATAGGATGAGGATTTTTTTAAGATAAAGGTGCTGTCTAAATGAATTTAGATATTGTATCTATAGTGATATGAAGAAATTTTAATTTTTTGAAGGGTGGAAAATGAGTGATTTCCATTTGTGAAATTGTGAGCCCAAGGGGATTACTGTATAGGATGTTGAGTTAGAGGTAAAAGTCTGTCCATGGAGTAAGCTTTAATAATTTGATGAATCTGTTTAAGAGTAGTATGGTATTTATTAGGTAACTGATTAATATTTGCATGTAAAATTTGCGTGTATTTGTGTCAGTTATTAAGTAGTATCGACTAGTACTGTATTTTTTTGTAGGAGAAACAAAAATAGGTTGAGTTAGCATATTAGTATAAAATAAATATTGTTTCTTTTTTTATTTAATACATTTTTTATTATTATTTCAGCTCATACAAACTTAACAGGTAAATATTATTTCTTAAATTTGCTATATTTTGTTTTATATATCTTAAATGGCATTTATTTAATTTTAAAAAAATTTAATATATTTTGTAGATAATTTTACATTAGTTTTTTTAATTAAAAGCAAAAAGAAGTTTTTAAGAATTTATATTTTAATTCAGGGAGTTTATTTAAACACTGTATATTATGTTTTAATTATTTTATGTGATCTTTTTAATTTATATATTGGTTGATAATACATAATAGGAGACTAAGAAATTTAACTAAGGTACTAACAAAATGGATTTTAGACATTTTTATTATTAGATAATATCTCTAAGTTTTGTCCATAAATATATAATGTATATATTTAATGTATGCTATTTTGATATTTTTAATAGTTATTTAGATGTTTTATAAGTCATATCAGTTTAATGATACATTTTATGAATTATTTAAGTTTAAAGTAAGATTATCATATTAAAAATATTTTCTTTTACTATAAAGGCTATCATAGAGAAATTATTCTTTATGTTACTATTATTATAGCATTAAATTATTACCATTGAAATTACTTATAAGATAATAAAATCATAAAGTGTATACAGAATTTTTTTTTAATTGTCAGATTTTTTTTGGTTGACCTTATTTTGTTGAGGTTTTCTGTGGAAAATTAGTAATAGTTATTAAATCAAGAGTAGGAACCAGAGATTATAGTATAATGAGATTTAAGAGAGTTAGATTGAGGAAAATAATTGTAAATGTTATAAGTAAAGTAATATTTAAGAAAAAATGCATTATTGGAAGCAACACTTCAACTGGTTTTCAGAGCAGAATTTAGATGTGAGGAATTTGAAGTTAAAAATGTGTAATCATTATTAATAGGTGGTGAAATACCTATGAATACATAAATAAAAATTTTAAGAATTAGATCATATTGCAAAAATTTGGTACAATTCTATGAAGAAAATTGTTGCTGTTGAACAATAAACCATATGAATAGTATTTGAGAATTTTATAGAATATTTTCAAAATTTTTGATAAAATTATCTTTGAGGTTGAAGTTTTAAGGAATTCTTATTACCATTTTAACTTGCAAATAAATATCTTTAAACCAGTAAATAAAATGCTGAAAAATTAGTTTGTATTTTATAAAGAACTGGAGGAAAATTAAAAAATGATAATAGGCAAAACATAACACCACTGTCAAAATAGACACAGAGAAAATTATTTTTATTAATAATTAAAATCAAAGATACTGTTGGTTCAGTTAGCAATTGATATTAATTACAAATATAAGACACATAGCAATAAAATTTAATTAATATAAAATTGTTTGAATTATTGATTACATGAAATATAATTAATATGAAAATATAATTATTCCACCCTCTAATGTCTTTACTATTTCATCAGTTCTTCCTTTGCATCTAGCCAACTGAACACATGATTGCACATAATGTTTGAAATAGTGTCACACACTGGTACAAAGATTTTCCCTTATCATCATAACTTTCTGGGAAATTAAAAGTCAAAGCAGACATCAATCCCATAACATCACTGAATTCATTGGTGTGTGTGTGGAGGGTAGGTAATATAAATACCCAGATCTGGAGTCTAATAGGAAAACGTTTTACATTTGCTCCCATGCAGAGAGACAAAGTCTCAAACCCTAATCAAAAGTTGGACTCAGTTCCTTCTTCTTGGGGATGTGTTGATCCATCCTGGGACCATGGGATGGTAAATGCAGTGTCACTGGTAAATAAATTGGTGCAGGGTCCATCCAGTCCACTAGTCATAGAGATGGAGGGTGAGGAATGTGTGTCCAGTAAACATGATGAGCACTCACCACGGAGGGACAGGCCATGATGATAATCCAGCTATGAACAGATTTTCAGGGGTGTGTTGAGACCTAGTGGTCTCAATCACCCTCTGGGCTCTCTTGGATCTGTGCCCATGTTGGGGGCTTTGCTGCATCTCAAGGTCTCTTCTGAGGTCTGCACAGCCATAGGGAAGCCACCTCCTTCACAGGAGGCTTGGTCGTCATGGACAGAGTTGTTAGTGGGGTCCCTCCACTTAAGTCTATTCCTGTTGGAGCTTCTGGTTCTGGTTTTTCCAAGAGGAACCAAATTGCTGTCCTGGATCCATCTGAAATGACACAAGCAAATCCTTTATCTTTGAATATCATGGGCTGTTAAGCGCTCTCATGTCTTCATACCAGACTGGATCCTGGAAAGAGGACTTGAAATTGGTGGTTGAGGGGAATGTTTTTTGAGTGGATAGCGCCTTGAGGCAAATTTTAAAAAATTAAGATGAATAATGTCATATGTAATTCATCATTTCAGGTGATTCCCCTTTTTATTTATTTATTATTTATTTATTTATTTATTTATTTATTTATTTTTTTTTTTATTTTTTAAATTATTTTAATTGTGGAAGTTTTAGGGCTTTATGGGCTTGTTCTATTATGTCTTGATTTTGAGGATGACAAAGAATGTTTGTAGTGTGGTGAATTTTTTTTTTTTTATTTAGAAGTAATTAAATTGGGCTGGACAGATGGCTCAGAGGCTTATTCTCTGTCTTCCAAGCGGAAATATTCTGAGTTCATATATGAGATCCCATGCAAATATGCTAGGCAGAAATGTTGGTAGACTGCACTTCCACGCCTGGATGATAGAGGCCGGGAAATTGCAGAGCAATCATAAACAGGGCTTAGAACAATCCAGGGTGATTTCCAAAGTCAATCTTGGGACTCCACAGGCACACACAGTATCCTCTGACTCACACAGACAAACACATAGACATTCATACACACACACATACACATACATATATGCAAAGAAACAAAATGAATTAAAAATAATTGAATTGTTCTGTTGGCATATTCAGGATTATTATTAGTCTTCATCTGAATTAACAGTTTTGGTATATTAAAACATTTTAATAAATATACAATATGATGAGGATTTTTTAAGATAAAAGTTCTATTTTAAAAGAGTTTAAATCATGTATCTGTAGTGAAATGAAACAATTTTAATTTTCTGAAGGGATAAAAATGAGTGATATCCATTTGTGAGGTGATGTTTGTAGTGAGCCCGTGGGGATTAATGTCTATAGGATGTTGAGTTAGATGTTAACGGTCTAACCATAGAGTAATCTTTAATAATTCAAAGAGTTTGCCTAAGAGGAATAGGATATTTATTATATAATTTATTAATGTTTTCATAGAAAATTGTATGTTTGTATATATTATGTAATTGATTAGTTTTTGTGTGTTTTTAATAGGTGAAACAAACATGAGTTAAGATATTAGTATAAAATTGTTTTTTATTTGTGATATAATATGTTCTACATTTTTTAAAATTGTTTTTAATTAATTTTAATATATCTTATAGGTGACTCTATTTTTAATATTATATGGCTTTACTTTTTTATTACACCCCAAAAAAGTTTTTAGGAATCTAAATTTTGATTCAGGAGCTTTTTAAAGGTTATGTATCATGTGTGAATGATTTCTTATATATTCTTTTTAATTTATATTTTGATTGTTAATAGTAAGAGAGCCCAACCAATTTAAGGATTTAACACAATGAATTTTAGAGATTTTAGTTATAAGAGATTACATATAATTTTTGTGTATATGTATAATATGTTTAAGTTGTATGTTATTTTGATATTATACTTATTTAGATGTTGTGTAAGTCTCCTCACTTTGTGTTTTATGCAGATGTTTTATCCTGTAAATGAAAGGTTGAAAATTTAGTGTGTATTTCAATAAAAATTAGAAGTTTACAAATCAATGAGAAGACAAAACAGTCATTGTCAAAATAGTCACAAAAGAAAAAATTCCAATAAACAGTTAAAATCAAATGTATTCTTAGATTCAGTTAATAGTTGACATCAATTATAAATATAAAGCACATAGTAACAATATGCAATTAACATGGAAATATTTAAATTAATTTCATATCATAAAACCCATATGTAATTATTATAATTATTCCATACCCTCTAATGTCACTAATATGTCAACAGTCCTTTCTTTACATCTAGATTAATGAACAGGTGAGTATGTGTAATGTTTTTATGAAATAGCCTCACACACTGGTTCAAAAGGTTTTTCTTTATCACTTACTTTTTTTTTTTTTTTTTTTTTTTTGGTGAAATTAAGAGTCAAAGCAGACCTCAAGCCTATAACATCAATGAATTTGTTTGGGAGCAGGGAATACATATGCCCAGAACTGGCCTCTAATAGGAAAGCATTTTGCATTTGTTCCCCATGTTGGCAGCTTTGCTGCATCTCAAGGTATTTTCTACACAGCCATAGGGCAGCCACCTCCTTCACAGGGGGCTTGGGAGACATAGACAGAGTTGTTAGTGGGGTCCCTTTACTTTGCTGAGGTCTATTACCACCTGGGCTGCTGGACCTAGTTTTCCCAAGAGGAACCCCAATTGTTGTCCTGGATCCATCTGAAATGACACAAGCATGTCCTTTGTCTTGTAATATTTTAACTCCAGGCTTCCATGAGCCATCAACATCTTGGTGCTAGACTGGAATCTGGAAAGAGGAGGGACTTAGAATTGATGGTTGAGAGGAATATTTATCTGTTTTTGAGTGGATACTTCCCTGAGACAAATTTGAAAAATGTCCGATGAATAGTTTTATATGTAATGCATCCTTTGGAGTAATATTCCCTTTTTATTTTTAATAACTTTAGTAATTTAAGTTTTAGGGGTTTATGGGTTTGTCTTATTCTGTCTTGATTTTGAGGATTATAAGGAATGTCTGTAATGTGGTGAATTTTTTATTTGTTTTATAATAAGAAAAAAGTCCTGTTTCTGTAGGTTGGATTATTAATCTTTATCTGAATTGGCCATCCTAGAATAGCAAAAAATATTTTTTATGTATAATAAAATATGATGATCTTGTTTCAGAGATAAATGTGTTGTTTAAATGAATTTAGGTTATCTGTATTTATATTGACATGAAGAAATTTTAATTTTTTGAAGTTAGGAAAATCAGTGATATCCATTTGTATAATAGTGTTTAAGCCCATGGGGATTAATGTGTGGGGGATGTTGAGTGAGAGGTAAAGGACTATATATAGAGTCATCTTTAATAATTTGATGAGTTCCTTTAAGAGGAGCATAGTATTTATTATGTAATTGATTAGTGTGCACAGTTTTTCATAAATGAACAAAAAATAGGTTGAATTAAGATATCAATAATAAATAGTAATGTTTTGTTTTTACTTGTGTTATAATTTATTTTATATATTTTTGATTTTTTTTAGATATTTTTAGCTTATTTTAGGAATAAATTTTAGGAATGCATTAACATTTTGTAGGTGATTTTATTTAAGGATGGTTTTATACATTCCTTAAAGACAAAAAAGTTTTTAAAATTTATGTTTTATTTCAGATAATTTATTAGAAGTTATATATCATATCTCAGTGATATTTTAGAAGTTCTTTTTAATTTGCAGTTTCATTTTTAATATATAATAGGAATCTTATGACAATTTAAAAATTTAATATAACAAATTTTATAGATTTTAATTCTAAGTTTTATCTCTAAGTTTTGTACATATAATATATATTTAGTGTATGTTCTGATATGATTAATATTCATTTAGGTTTTGTGTAAATCTCATCAGTTTAATGACACATTGCATTAATTAGTTTTTTTTAGGATAATGTCTTATCACAGAGAAATTATTAGTATTGTTTTAGTAGTTTTTTTATTAAAATACCTTGTAAGATAACAAAATCAGAAAGTATACATATAATATATTTTTAATTGACTGATTTTCTTGGCTGACTTTATTTTGTAAGGGTTTGCTGTAGTAAAGACTTATAATTTATTAGTAATATTCATTGAAACAATAGTAAATTAGGAACCTGAGATCATAGTATAATGGGATTTTACATAGATTGTTAAGTTGAGCATAATTTGTAAATGTTGTTAAAAGAAAATTAATATTTAAGGAAACCCATATTATTGGAATAAGTTTGGTATGAACTGTTTTGTCAAGTAGATTTTTGGATCTGAAGAATTTGAAGTTAAAAAGCTGCAATCATTGTTAATAGGTAGTGAAATGCCCATGAAAAGAGCAAATACAATTTCAGGAATTAGGACATATTGTAAAATTTTGTATAATTTATAAAGAAAATTATTATTGACAAATAAACCATAGAAATTTTTTGGGTATTTTCAGATGTTTTTATAAAATTTTGATTGAAGTTATCTTTGGGTTTAGAGCAAAAAGGAGTTCTCAATATCATCATTTTATCTTGTGAGTAAGTATTTTATCATGTAAATGGAAAGTTGAAAACTCAATGTGTATTTCAGATGAAAGTTTATAAATTGATAAGAGACAAAGCAAAAAAGTATTATAAAAATAGTCACAGAAGAAATAATTGCAATAAATAGTAAAAATAAAATATACTGTTTGGACAAGTTAAAAATTAATAACATTCATAAATATCCATATATCACTAATATACAACTAACATATAATTAAATTATTAATTACATCATGTAATTGATGCACAATTATTTCATATATTCTATTTGCTTTATTATTAGTCATTCCATTACATCTAGATTAGGAAACAGATGAATATGCATAATATTTGTATGAAATAGTGTCACAGACTAGTTAAAAATGTTTTCCCTTATTATCGCTTTTACATTACTTTCCCTGAAATTAAAGTCAAAGCAGAAATCAATCTCATAACATCATTGGATTTATTGGTGGGGTGGCCAATAGGAAAGCATTTTGCATTTGCTCCCATTCAGAGTATTCAAATGTTGGACTCAGTTCCTCCTTCTTGAGGATGTGTTGATCCATCCTGTGACTACGGAATGGTAAATGCATAGCATCATTGGTAAATACAGTTGGTGCAGAGTCCATCCTGTCCACCAGTTGTAGCACTGGAGGGTGAGGAATGTGTGTCTAGTAAACATAATGAGCACTCACCCAGGAGGGACAGGCCATGATGGTAACACAACCAGGAAGAAATTTTCAGGGGCGTGCTGAGACCTAGTGGTCTCAATCACCCTCTGGACTCTGGGTCAGATGTTTGATCTTTGCCCATGTTGGGGGCTTTGCTGCATCTCAAGGTCTCCTCTGAGGTCTCCACAGCCACAGGGCAGCCACTCCCTTCACAGGGGCTTGGGCATCATGGACAGAGTTGTTAGTGGGGGTCCCTCCACTTTGCTAAGGTCATTCCCACAGGGGCTTCTGGGTCTGGTTTTCTGAAGATGAACCAAATTGTCCTGGATTCATGAGAAATGACACAACAAATGCCTCAGAATATCTTAGTGCTGAGTTTCCATGAGCCATCATCCTCTTGGCACTAGACTTGAGCTTGGCAAGAGGAAGACTTAGAATTGATGGCTGAGAGGAATGTTCCCTTAAGTGGATTTTACCCTGAGGCAAATTTGAAAAATACAAGGTGAACAGTGTCATATCTAATGTATCCTTTGAGGTGGTTTCTCCTTCTTTATTTTCTAATAATTCCCTAGCTGAAGTTTTAAAGTTTTATTGGTTTGTTTTGTTGTGTCTTGATTTTGAGGATTACAAGGAATGTTTGTAATGTGGTGAATTTGTTATTCATTTGGAAATAATTAAATTGTCCTATTTTATAAGAATGATTATTAGTCTTCTTGTGAGTTGAACATCTTAGAATAGCAAAACATTTTAATAAGTATGAATGATAGGATGAGCATATATTTTAGATAAAGGTGTTGTTTAATTATATTTACATTAGGAAAATGAGTGCTGTCTCCCTATGAAATGGTGTTTGCAAGGAGCCCATGGGAATTAATGTCTGTAGGATGTTGAGTTAGATGTAATGGTCTGTCCATAGAGTCATCTTTAATTATTTGATGAGTTTCAGAAAAATAATCATATTTATAATGCAACTGATTAATATTCATATGGAGGTTTTTTAACACTTGAAACAAAATTAAGTAGAGTTAAGATATTAGTATATAATAGATTTTGATATGTTTTTTGTTTATAAGTTGTTTTATATGTTATATTTTGTTAATTTTAAGAATGTTATGTTTTATGGATGATTTTATTTTAGGTAAGTGTTTATATTTTTAATAAAGACAAAGTAAGTGTTTAGTAATTTATATTTTAATTCACAGAGTTTATGTAAAGACTTTATATCATGTCTTAATGAGTTTTTTAAATCTCTTTAATTTATATCATCATTAATGTATACTAGGATCCTCAAGACAATTTATTTAAGGATATATTATAATAGCTTAAAGAGAGTTTAATTATACAATAATATTTCCAAGATTTGTATATACAAAATGTATTTTTATTTTATTATTGTATTTTATTCTGCTATTAATATTTATTTAGGTGTTGCATAAGTCTCATCAGTTTATTCTGGCAGTATTTTAATTATTACATCTTTATAATTAAGGATATATGGTAAAATGTAGCTATTTTATTTTTTAGGATAAAGTTTTATCATAGGGAAATAGTTATTTTTATATTATTAATAGTATTAATATTGTTATTAAAAACCTCAGATAATAAAATCTGAAAAATATGCGTAATTTGTTTTAATTGATGGATTTTTGTTTGGTTTATTTTATAGGGATATTTCTTTGTAATACTTATTAACTCAATAGTAAACTAAGAATCAGAGATTATAGTGTAATTAGACTTTTAGATAGATGTTTAGATTGAAGAAAAATTTCTAAATGTTCCTTAAAGTAAATTAATATTAAAGAAAACAGAGTATTGGAAGTAACACTTGATATCAGCTGTACTGTAGAGCAGAATTTGGATCTTAGAAATTTCAAGTTATATATCAATAATCATCATTAATAGATAGTTAAATACCCATGAATAAATGATTAAAAGTTTTAGGAATTAGTATGCATTATAAATAATTTTATAAAGAAAATTGTTGTTATTGAGCAATAAACCATCGGAATGTTTTTTGTCAATTTTATAGAGTACTTTATAAAATTTTGATTAAAATTGTTTTCAGGGTTAGAGCTTAAAGAAATTCCCAATATCATAATTTATTTTGTAAATGAATATTTTATCTATCCTATATATGAAAAGTTGAAAAGTTTGTGTGTATTTCAGTAAGAACCAGAAGAAAATTTACAAAACAAAACCATTGCTAAAATAGTTACAGAAGAAATAATATCAATTATAAATATAAAACACATAGTAATAATAATAATATTCAGTTAACATAAAATTAATTAAATTATTAATCATGAAATATAATTGATAAATTACCATAATAATTCTATACCCTCTAATGTCTTTACTATATCATTAAACACTTCTTTACATTTAGATCACATGAGTACAAGCAATTTTTGTATGAAATAGTCTCACGCACTGGTTCAAAAGATTTTTGCTTATCATCACAAATAAATTTTGTGAAATTAAAATGTCAAAGCAGACTTCATTTCCGTAGCATCATTGGCCTTATTAATGGGGTTAATAATATGTCCAATTTTGACATCAGTTAAGAATGCATTTTTGTGTTTTCTTTCTTATACAGAGTCAAAAGCCTCAAACCTTAATGAACTATTGGATTCAGTTCCTTCTTGGGGATGTGTTGATCCATCCTGTGACCACAGGATGGTAAATGCACAGCGTCATTGGTAAATACAATTTGTACAGGGTCCATCCAGTCTACCACTGGGAAAAAAGAGGCTGAGGAATGTGTGTCCAATAACTGTGATTAACTCTCAATGAGGAGAAACAGGCCATGATAGCATAGCCAGGCACAGATTTTCAGGGGTGTATTGAGATCTAGTGGTCTCAGTCACCCTCTGGTCTCTCTGGGTCAGATGTTTTGATCTGTGCCCATATTGGGGGCTTTGCTGCATCTCAAGGTCTCTTCTGAGGTCTGCACAGCCACAGGGCAGCCACTTCCTTCCCAGGAGGCTTATCTGTTTTAAATTGTATTTTTAGTGGGTTTCTTTTCTCTTTGCTAGGTGCATTTCCTCTGGGGCTTCTGGGCCTGGTTTTCCCAAGATTAACCCAAATTGCTGTCCTGGATGCATCTGAAACAATACAAGCATATCCATTGCCTTGGAATGTCATAATATTGGGCTTCTGTGTTAAGATTGTCTTGGTATCAAACTGGAAACTGGAAGAGGAAATTGGAATTGACAGCTGAGTGGAATGTCTGTTTTTGAGTGGCTATTGCTCTGAGTCAAATTTTAAAATTTTAAGGTAATTAATGACATAGATAATGCATCCTTTTAGGTAATTCCCCCTTTTGACTTTTTAAAACAGTTTTAATAGTTGAAGTTTAAATGCTTTATGTCTTGATTTTCATGATTATTAGCTGTTCCAGCTACTCTACTGTGTTGCTGCTAGAAATTTGTCGAAATCAAGCAACTTAAAGGGAGGAAGGAAGACTTACTTAGCTTTCAGTTCTAAAGGGGAGATACAATCCATTATGGCAGGAATGGCAGGGCCGGCTGGCAGAATGAAGTGGCAGAAGTCATGTCCCTCGTGGAGTTTCAGAGCTTCGAAATTATAAACTTTAAAAGTAGACTTCTCCCAGAAGTAGGGTGGGACTAATCCCCCTGTGACTGCCTTCTTCCAACAATGCTCCATTTCTTAAAGGTGCCATGATTTTCCCAACAACTAAATATTCAAACACATGAGCCAATGAGGAGAAACTCACATTTCGAACCATGACAGGACCAGTCCATCCCTGGTCCAACAGGCTCTTTGCCAACTTATTACCCAAACTACTTTCAGTCCAGCTTTAAAAATCCCGTCACACTACATCAATAGTCTCCATGAAGTCCAAAATTTCAACCTTCAAAGTCTTGCATAAAATCAAAAGACAAGTTAAATACTTGCAATATACAGTGGCACAGAATAAACATTCCCATTTCAAAAGAGGGGCTAGGTACTCATTCCCCATCCAATAAATATTGGTTCACAAGAAGACTGAAAAACAACAGGAAGAACTCCAAATCCTGTAGCTCCAAATCTAATAAACAAGCTTCTGGTTGAAATCATCTCAGCTCCAAAGGACTTGGTTTCCACCCCTCTAGCACAGCTGCCCATATAATACATCATTCTTTTGGGCAGGCTCTTCCTATGGCATACAGCTGTCCTTCGCAGATGTCCCACGTTGGCTCTGGCCTCTCTTAACATCTCTTCTCAAAGACAAATGATTTAACTCCACAGCAAAAAATGCCCTTCTTTAGTTTCTAAACTGTAGGCTTCCTGCCACATGCTACCTGGATTCTGCCTTTGCTGAAGCCTTGGGTGAGGTATCTGATGCCTCTAAAACCAGGACCATGTGGACAACTTTGCCAAGTCCTGCTTAACGTTTAGGTGGAGATTGGCCCCCTAGAACACTTGATTCAGCTTCCGAATGCTGATTTTGGCAAAAAACTTCATGGGCAGTTGTTTTTATTGAACAAAAGCAGAAGACTCCTCTGGAGGTCAGCCCTTTAGCTCTTTCCTAACAAAAGAATTTGCATCCTTATTGCAGCCCCTCCCTGAGGAATTTTCCCTCACAGCAGGGCTTTTTGGTGTCCACACAGAGCAGGCTTTGGTTCACTCATGGAGCCTCTCTCTTCAACAGTAGCCCCACTTGGCTGTCAGCCTCCTCCTCCTTCAAGTTGCCTGCTCCATCTTTAATCGTCAATCCTCAGTTTTTACTTCTTTCTGCCTGATTCCTTGCTCCTTTTCCTCATAAGTCCACAAGAGCACTAAAGAGTAGCGATGCCACACTGTCAAGACTACATTGCCTTGCAACTTCTGCCAAACGCTGGAATTTAGTTTCAGGCAAGCTTTCAGGACCAGGACAAAACTTAATCAGACTCTCTGCCAACACCTCACTCCATGTGCTGCTTGTCAGTTCCCAACAGACTCACTGCTAAACTCTGGACCATAATAAGTGGGGTTTGCATCATCATCAGTCTCTTCCAAACTCTCAATTGAAAGGCCATTTCGGTTCCATCTCCAAGAAGTAAAGGCTTTCTCACTGCAGGTTTGCTAAGTACTCCACATTTCTCCCAACAAAGAGTTCCAAAGGCTCACTAGCAATGGGCACACTTCTGTACTTCTCAGTACTAACTTCTATCAGAATTTTCTGGTACCAGATTCTTATCTCACACAGAAACACCCTACTGTCAGTACCAATTTCTATACTTGATTACTTTTTCTCTGTTTTTGGTAGATGACACTCAAAAACAAGCAATTTGAAGGGAGAAATGAAGTTTTATTTCAGCTTACAGAGGGGGGGTAAGGTCCATCGTGGTAGGAAAGGCATGTCTGGCTGGCAGATGCTGGAGGCAACCTAAGTCATGTCCTTCATCAAGGCTCAGAACTGCAAAAGTACCAACTGTAATGGGAGATGCTCCCAGAAGTAGGGCAGCACTAACCCACCTCAAGGCCCACCCTCTGTGACTGTCTTGACCAGCAAGCTCCACCTCTTAAAGGTGCCATGACCTTCCCAAACACCTAAAGATTAGTTAATGAGCCTAAAGAATGCTTGTGATGTGGTGAATTTGTTGTTGATTTAGATTTAATTAAATTAGGCTTAGGCGTTAAGCCTCTGTCTGACAAGCAGAAAGTCTTGAGTTCAAATCCCAGATCCCATGTAAAAAGACCAGGGGGAAATGGTAGTGGCCTACACTTCATATTTTGGATTGCAGAGCCTGGGAAATTCCAGAGCAAAAACAAAGAGTAGGTAAAACAATCCACTGTGATTTCAGAGGTCACCCTTGGACACCCACAGGCACACACAATACTCTCTAAGTCACACACACACACACACACACGTACACACACACAAATAAAATTAAAATAAATTATAAAAAATAATTGAGTTGTCCTGCTGATATAGGCAGAATTATTAGTCTTTATCTGAGTTGGCAGTCTTAGAATACCAAAACATATTAACATAATAATATCTATTATGACATGCAAAAGTTTCAATTTTCTGAAGAGTGGAAAATGAGTGATATTCATTTGTGAAATGGTGTTTGTTGTGACCCATAGGAATTAAAGTCTGTAGAATGTTGACTAGATTCAAAAGTCTGTATAAAAAGTAATCTTCAATAATTTGATGAGTTTGTTTAAGAGGAATATAATATTCCTTGTGTAATTAGTATAAGTATGAAGGTGTGTATTTTTTATACATGCAGCAAAAGTACATTGAATTAATATATAAATACAAAATAAATATTGATGTAAATTTTTATTTTGTTTATAATTTATTTTACATATTTCTGAAATTATATTTAGATAATCTGAGGAATACCCTAGATTTTTATAGATGATTTTATTATTGGTAAGGACTTCTATATTTTATTAAATGCAAAAATAAGTTTTTAATAATTTATATTTTAATTCAGCAAGTTTATTTGATGGGTATATATCATGCCTTATTGATTTTTCATGAGTTCTTTTTAATTTATATTTTGGTTTTCAATATATAATAAGATCCCTAAGGCAATTTAATTAAAGATGTGATGTAGCATATTTACAGATTTTAATTATGAGAAAGGATTTCTATGTTTTGTGCATATAATGCTATATATTTAGCATTTATTATTTTGATATTAATATTTATTTAGGTATTGTTTAAGTCTCATCGGTTTAATGAAACACTATGATAAATATTTAAGTTTTATAGGTAAGTTTATTATGGAAAAGTTATTTTATTTCTATGGAAAAAATATTATGGAAAAGTTATTTTATTCCTATGGATAAAAATATTAGTATTGTTATTATTGATAGAATTAATATTGCTATTATTAAAATACTTTCTAAGAAAATATCATCAGAAATATATATATATATATTTGTGAATTTAATTTTTTTTAATTGTCTTTGGGGTTAGAGTTTAAAGGAATTCTTAATATCATCATTTTCTTATAAATAAATATTTTATCCCATAAATGAAAGGTTGAAGGTATGTATTTCAGTAAGAACTAGGAGAAAGGTTATAAATAAATAAGAGGCAAAACATAAAACCATTGTTGAAATAGTCGCAGAAGAAATAATTCTAGTGAGTTGTTAAAATAAATTTTTTGCTTCCTTAAATAATTAGTATCAATGATAAAATCACATAGCAATAATATGCAATAAACATACAATTATTTTAAGTATTATTATATGCCATTCAATTGATATACAATTATTATAATCATTCCATGCCCTTTAATGTCTTTTCTGTGTCATCAGTTGTTCCTTTATATCTAGACCAATGAACCTGTAGGTACACTTAATGTTTACATGAAATAGTCTCACACACTGGTTCAAAAGATTTTAGCTTATTATCATGTGATTTTCTGTGAAATTAAAACTCAAAGGAGACGTCAACACTGTAAGATCATTGGACTTATGGGTGGTGAGTAACACCCAGCCTGGTGTCTAATAGGAAATCATTTTGTGTTTGCTCCCATGCAGAAAGAAAAAGTCTCAAACCCTAATGAAATGCTGGACTCAATTGCTTCTTCTTGGGGATGTGTTGTTCAGTCCTGTGACCACGGGATGGTAAATGCACAGTGTCACTGGTAAATACAATTGGTGCAGGGTCCATCCAGTCCACCAGCTATAGCTGTGGAGGATGAGACTTGTATGTTCAATAAACATGATGGACACTCACCGAGGAGAGACAGGCCATGATGAAAACATAGGCAGGGACAGATTCTCAGGGATGTGTTAAGACCCAATGGTCTCTGGGTTAGATGTTTGATTTGTCTCTATGTTGGGGGCTTTGCTGCATCTTCTTAGAGGTCTGCACAGACATAGAAAAGCCACCTCCTTCCCAGGGGGCTTGGGCGTCATGGACAGAGTTGTTAGTAGGAGTCTCTCCACTTTGCTGAGATCTATTCCAGCTGGGGTTCTTGGGCCTGTTTTTCCCAAGAGAAACCCAAATTTTGTCTGGAATCCATCTGAATTACACAAGCTTATCCTTTGCCTGGGAATATCCTAACTCCAGGCTTTCATGAGCCATCATCACTTTGGTATTGGGTGGAACCTGGCAAGAGGAAGGATTTGGAATTGCTGGAATGTTTATCTATTTCCAGGTATATATCACCCTGAGGCAAATCTGAAAAATTTTAAATGAATAATTTCATATGTAATGTATCCTTTAGGGTGATTCCCCCCTTTTATTTTTTTCATAATGTTAGTAGATGAAGTTTTTGGCTTTTATGGATTTTAGTATGCCTTAATTTTGAGAATTTTAAGGAATGTTTGTAATGTGGTAAATTTATTATATATTTAGAAATATTAAATTTGTCCTGCTTGTGTGGTGAGATTATTATCTTTATCTGAGTTGACCATCTTAGAATAACAAAACATTTTAATAAGTTTGATATAATATAATGAGCATAATTTTTACAAGTTCTTTTTAATTTATATTTTCATTGTTAATATACAATAGGAGCCATAATACAATTTATTAAGTATTTACTATAATAGATTTGAAATTTTAATTTGTAAGATATTATCTCTAGGTTTTGTGCACTATATACTTAGTGCATGTTATTTTGATATTATTAATGTTTAGGTATTGTAGAAGAGTCATTTTTTATGAGACATATTAATTATTTAAATTTCTTAGATAAATGTATTATGATAAAATGTATTTTCTTTCTTATGATAAATTCTTATGAAACTAGTAATATTGTTATTATTGATGGTATTTAATATTATTAAAATATTTCATAAGGTAATATCAGAAAATGTATACATATGTATATAATTTGCTTTACATTTATGGATTTTTTTCATTGACCTTTTTTATGTTTGTTTAGGTTATGATTAGTAATTTTTTGCAAGTTGTTTTTAATTTATATTTTCATTGTTAATAAATAATAGAAGCCCCAAGACAATTTATTAAGAATTTAATACAATAGATTTTAGAGGTTTTAGTTGTATATTATCTCTGTTTTATATATATCGAATATATGTTTAGTGCATGTTATTTTGATATTATTAACATTTATTCAGATGTCATATGTCTCATCAATTTAATGTAATGTTTCATGGTACCATGGAGTTATTTTTTTGGATAAAGTGTTATCATAAAGAAATTGTTATTTTTGTTATTATTGATAGTAATAATTCATTATTAAAATACCTAGTAGAATATAAAATCAGGAAAATATATGTAAAGATTTGTTTTTTATTGATGGATTTTTTTTGTGTTGGCCTTATTTTGTGGGGATGTGCTTTGGAAAAAGACTTGTAATTTATTAAAAGTATTCATTAAATCAAAGTAAATTAGGATCCAGAGTGTATTGAGATTTTACATAGATTGCTAAGTAACATAATTTTGTAGATGCTGCTAAAAGCAAATTAATACATAAGGGAAACCATATTATTGGAAGCAAAGTTTGATATGAACTGCTTGGTAGAGTAGAATTTGGATCTGAGGAATTTGAAGTTAAAAACCTGCAATCATTATTAATTAATTAACAATAATATAATAAAAATTTCAGGAACTAGAACATATTGTAAAAATTTGGCATAATTTATATACAGAACTATTGTTATTGAGCAATAAACAATAGGAAAATTATTTGTGCATTTTAAAATGTTTTATAAGATTTTCATTAAATTATTATTGTGGTAAGAGTTTAAAGGAATTCTTAATGTCATCATTTTATCTTGCAAATAAATATTTTATACTGTAAATGAAAGGTTGAAAAATTAGTGCATATTTCAGTAAGAGGTAGAGGGGAGTCTATTAATTGATGAGAGGCAAAACATAAAACCATTGTCAAAAGAATCACAGGAAAAATAATTACAACACAAAGTAAAACTCAGTTAAAAATTAATAACAATCATAGATATAAAGCATGTAACAATAATATGCAAATAATGTACCATTTTTAAATTATTAATTGTATGTCATTGATAAACAATTCTTATGTATTCCAAACCCTCTAATGTTGTCACTATACCCTCCATCTTTCCTTTACATCCACACCAGGCAAGTACATGTAATATTAGTATGAAATAGTGTCTCATACTGATTTAAAAGATTTATCTTATCATCACTAACATTACTTTTTGTGAAATTAAAATAATCAAAGGAGACATCAATACCATAACCAGATTGGAATTATTGGTAGGGGTGTGGCATATGCCCAGGCCAGGCATCTAATACAAATGCGTTTTGTGTTTGCTTCCATGCAGAGAGGCAAATTCTCAAAATCTAATGAAGTGTTGGACTCAGTTCCTTCTTCCTGGGTATGTGTTGATCCATCCTGTGACCACGGGATGGTGAATGCACAGTGTTATTGGTAAATACAATTGGTGCAGGGTCCATCCAGTCCACCAGTCCTAGCACTGGAGGGTGAGGAATGTGTCCAGTGAACACGATGAGCACTCACCGAGGAGGGACAGGTCATGATGGTAACACAGCCAGGAACAGATTTTCAGGGGTGTGTGGAGATCTAGTGGTCTCAGGCACCCTCTGGTCTCTCTGGGTCAGATGTTGGATCTGTGCCCATGTCAGGGTCTTTGCTGCATCTCAGGGTCTTTTGTCTCTTCACAGGGGCTTGGGTGTCATGGAAAGAGTTGTTAGTGTGTGTGTGTGTGGGGGGGGGGGTTCCCTCCACTTTCCCTCCACTTTCCTGAGATCATTCCCACCAAGGCTCCTCGGCCTGGTCGTCCCAGGAGGAACCCAAATTGCTGTCCTGGGTCCATCTGAAATGTCGTGAGCCTAGCCTCTGGTGCCTGGGAATATCGTAACTCAAGGCTTCCATGAGCCGTCATTGTTTTGGTACCAAATGGAACTTGACAAGAGGAAGGACTTGGAATTGATGGTTGAGAAGAACGTTGATCTCTTCTTGAGTGGATATTGCCGTGAGGCACATTTGAAAAATTTAAGGTGAATAATGTCATATGCAATGAATCCTTTGGGGTGATTCTCCTTTTTATTTTTAAATAATTTTTGTAGTTGAAGTTTTAGAATTTCATGTTTGTTTTATTATGTTTTGGTTTTGAGAATCAAAAGAAATGTTTGTAATGTGGTGAATTTGTATTTTATTTGTAAGTAATTAATTTAGACTGGAGTGATAGATAGCTCAGGGGTTAATAAGCCTCTACCTCTCAAATGGAAGATCATGAGTTCAAATCACAGATAAAGCAAAACCAGAGTAACCCTAGAACAAAAGCAAAGTGTAGGTGGAACAATCCAGGGTGACTCCTGAAGCCACCCTTGGGCCTCACTGGCACACACAGTGCCTTCTGATTCACCCACAGACACACAGACAGACACACACACACACACACACACACACGCAAAATAAAATAAAATAGATGCAAACTAAAATAAATTAAAAAGAAATAATTGAATTATTGGTGAAAGCGGGATTATTATTCATCTTCATCTGGCAGTCTTAGAATAGAAAAACATTTCAATACAAGTATGATATAATATGATGATAATATGATGAGGATGTTCTTTAAGTGATCGTGTTTTTTAATGAAATTATATTATGGATCTATAGTGCCATGAAGAAATTTAATTTTTTGATGAGAGGAAAATGAGTGATATCCATTTGTGAAACAGTGTTTAAATGAGCCCATAGGGATTAATGTGTGTAGGATGTTGGGTTAGATGTAAACTCGGTTCATACAGTAACCTTTAAAATTTGATCAGTTTAACAAGAATATGATATTTATTTCTTAATTGGTTAGCATTTGTTTAGAGGTGTGTATTTTTTTTAGTGAAGCAAAAATAGTTTGAGTTAAAATATTACTGTCAAAAAGATTTTGAAATGTTTTTTAATTTAGGTTATAATTTGTATATGTATATATTTTGAGTTGTATTTAGTTAACTTTAAGAATAGTAATAGGTTCTACAGGAGATTTTATTTTAGGTATGGTTTCATATTTTTTATCAAAGACAAAAATAAGTTTTTACTAATTTATATTTTAATTCAGAAAGGTTATTGAAAGACTATATATCATATCTTAATGATTTTTTGTGAGTACTTTGTAATTTCTAATTTGAATGCTAATGTATAATAGGAGCCCCAAAACAATTTAATTAAGAATTAAATATAATGGCTTATAGAGATTTTAATTTTAAGATATTGTTTCTAAGTTTTGTACGAATATAAAATATATATTTAATGCATGCTATTTTGAAAATATTAACATTTATTTAGGTGTTGTATAAGTCCATCATTTTAAAAAGACATTATTTTAATTTTTGAAGTTTTGTAGGAGTGTTAATATGGTAAAATGTAATTTTATTTTTTAGAATAAAGCCTTAACATAGAGAAACCATTATTGTTACTTTTTTATAGCACTAATATTATTACTAAAATACCTTATATAATAATAAAATCAGAAAGTATATATATAATTTATTTTTGTTGATGGATTTTCTGATTAACTTATTTTGTAGAGTTGTGCTGTGGAAAAAACTTATAATTTATTATTAGTTATTAAATTAATAGTAAATTAGGAAACAGAGATTATAGTATAGAGCTCTTATATGGATTATTAAATTGAAAAAAATTTGCAAATATTATTGAAAGTAATTTAATATTTAAAGAATGCCTTGTTATTGGAAGTAAAGTTTGCTATCTGCTGTTTTGTGGAGTAGAATATGGATCTGAGGAGTTTAAGTTAAAAACCTGTAATCATTATTACTAGGTGGTGAAATAACAAGGAACAAGCTTAAAAATTTTAATAATTAGAACATATTGATAAAATTTCTATAATTTTATAAAGAAAATTGTCATTCATGAGCAATAAACCATATGAATATTGTGAATTTTAAAATGTTTTTATAAAATTGTGATTAAAATTATCTCTGGGGTAGAGCTTAAAGGAATTCTTATTATCATTTTATGTTATAGATGAATATTTTATCCTATAAATGAAAGGTTGAAAACTTAGTGTATTTTCCAGTAAGAACTAGAAGAAAGTTTATAAATTGATAAGAGGCAAAACATAAAACTATTGTAGAAATAGTCATAGAAGAAATAAAAATAGTTTAAATCAAATACACTGTTTGGTTTCTTTAATGATTAATATCAATTATAAATATAAAGCACATAGCAACAATAATGCAATTGGCATACAATTATTTAAATTATTTACTAAATGTCATATAATTAATATGTAATTATTGTAATTATTCCATACTCTCAAATGTCTTTATTATGTCATCAGTTGCTCCTTTACATCTAGACCAGTCACATGTAAATATGCATGTTTGTATGAAATAGGGTCACACAGTGATTTGAAAAATTTTCTCTTCTCAACTCTTACATGATCTTCCAGGAAATTAAAAGTGAAAGCAGACATCGATCCCATAACATCATTGGACTTATTGATGGGGGATAATCAATATGCCAAGGCCTGGTGTCTCATGAAAAGCATTTTGTATTTGCTCCCACGCAGAGAGGCAAAGTCTCAAATCCTAATGAAATGCTGGATTTAGTTCCTTCTTCTTGGGGATGTGTTGATTCATTCTGCAACCACGGGATGGTAAATGCACAGTGTCATTAGTAAATACACTTGGTACAGGGTCCATCCAACCACCAGTCCTAGCACTGGAGGGTGAGGAATATGTGTCCAGTAAACATGATGAGCACTCACCGAGGAGGGACAGGCCATGATGGTAACAGCCAGGAACAGATTTTCAGGGGTATATGGAAACCTAGTGGTCTCAATCACCCTCTGGGCTCTCTGGGTCAGATGTTGGATCTGTGCCCATGTTGGGGGCTTTGCTGCATCTCAAGGTCTCTTTTGGGACTGCAGAGACACAGGGCAGCCACCTCCTTCCCAGGGGGCTTGGATGTCGTGGACGGAGTTGTTAGTGAGGGTCCCTCCATTTTGCTGAGGTCTATTCTAGCCAGTGTTCCTGGGTCAGGTTTTCCCAAGAGTAGCCTAACTCGGTATCCTGGATCCACCTGAAGTAATACAAGCATATTCTTTGCTCAGCATATGGTAACTTGGACTTCCATGAGCCGTTATCGTCTTGGTACCAGACGGAAACCTGGCAAGAGGAGACAGTTGGAGTAGATGGCTGAGAGTAACATTTATCTATTCTTGAGTGGATATTGCTTGGGGATAATTTTTTAAAGTTTATGGTGAATAATGTCATATGTAATACATCCTTGAGAGTGATTCCCCCATTTTTATTTTTCATAATTTGAATAGTTGAACTTTTAGGGTTTTATGGGTTTGTTTTTATTATATCTTGATTTTGAGGATTATAAAGAATGTTATCAATGTGGTGAATTTGTTGTTTATTTAGAAATAATAAATTTTCCCATTTTACATGCAGGATTAATATTATTTTACATAATTTAGTAGTCTTAGAATAATAAAACATTTTAATAAGTATGATATAATAGGATGGGTATGGTTTTTGCTGAAAATTTTCTTAAAATGAATTTAGATAAGATCTATAGAGATATGAACAAATTTTAATTTACGAAAGGAAAATGATCGATATTCATTTGTATAATGGTGTTTATAGTGAGCCCATGATGATTAATGTCTGATCAATGTTGAGTTAGATAAGAAGGTCTAAAATTGGACGGGTTCATTCAGGGGAAATATGATATCTATTATATAATTAATATTATTTGCCTGAAGATTTTGTATATATTTGTACATATCATGTAATTGACTAGTATTTCTTGGTTTTTATAGGTGAAACAAAAATAGGTTGAGTTAAGATATTAGTATAATATTAATATTGTGTTATTTTAATTTGTGATATAATTTGTTTCACATATATTTAAAAACTGTATTTAGTTAATTTTAGGAATATTAGTATGTTTTATTGATGATTTTATTTTAGATATGGCATTACATTTTCTATTAAAGATAAAAAGAAGTTTTTAATAATTTACATTTTAATTTGGAGAGCTTTCTAAAAGGCTGTATGTAATGTCTTATGATTTTTATGTTTTTTTATTTATATTTTGATTGTCAATATATAATAAGAGTCACCAGATACTTAAGGATTTATCATAATGGATTTTAGAGATTTTAATTATTAGATACTATTTCTGAGTTAATTTTGTGTATATGTCTTTATAATATATATGTCTGTTTAGTGTATCTTATTTTGATATTATTAACATTTAGGTGTTGCATAAGTCTCATCAGTTGAATTAGATGTTATTTTAATTATTTAACTTTTATAGGTTAGCTTATTATGGTAAAATGTAGCTATTTTATTTTTAGGATAAAGTCTTACCCTAGAGAAGTTATTAATATTTTATTAATTTTATTTTAAAAATATTTTGTGGGATAATGAAACAAAGTGTATATATAATTTGTTTTTAAGCAATGGATTTTTTTGGTTGTTCCTATTTTGTAGGGGGCTGCTGTGGAAAAAGACTTAATTTCTTAGTAATTATGATAAAATCAATAGTAAATTAGAACCCAGAGATTACAGTATAATAAGGTTTTAGATAGATTGTTAAATTGAAAAAAATTTATAAATATTGTTAAAAGTAAATTAGTAGTCCAGAAAAACCATATTTTTGGAAGTACAGGGTGGTGGTATTAGCTGTTTTGTAGAGCAGAATTCAGACCTGAGGAATTTGATGTTAAAAAACCAGCAATCATTATTACAAAGGTGGTGAAGTACCCATGAATAAACAAATAAAAAGGTTAAGAAATAAAACATATTGTAAAAATTTGGTTTACTTTATAAAGAAAATTGTTATTTGAGCAATAAAGCATAGACATAGATTTGTGAATTTTAATATGTTTTTATAAAAATTTTGGTTAAAGTTATCTTTGGAGTTAGAGTTTAAAGAAATTCTTAATGTCATCATTTTATCTTACAAATAAATATTTTATCCTGTAAATGAAAGGTTGAATAGCTAATGTGAATTTCAGTTAGAGACAGAATAAAGTTTATAAATTGACAAGGGGCAAAACTTACTTCTTTCATACTCTTCAAAGCTGTGGCAATAACTTGCATCTGATTCAAAAGAGTGAGAAGCATCTACCAATGAAAGAAGGCAGAGACCAAACACAAAATGCCCAAGAAATCAAGAACCAAGATAATGATTTTTGAGGCTTGATTATTAATAGGTATGGGATACCTTGAGGAAACCAATTCTACACATTCATGGAATCTCGGAACAAGAATCCCAAAATACCACAACAGAAGAGATTTCTCACACTATCATAAATGAAAATTTTCTACATCTAAGAAAGAGATCCTCACCCAAATGCAAGAATTGTGTCACATACCAATCATCTATGACTGAAAGAGAAACTCCCCACGGCAAGTAACAGTCAAAGCACTACAGATACAAGACAAAGAATGTTTTGAGAGCCTCAAAAGAGAAAAACCAAGTTACTTTTAAAGACAAGAAAAGTTCTCAGAACCCTCAGAATAAAATCAAGTTGCACACTGTTACGGTGGAAGACCACTAAGGCAGAAAACTGTATCAGGCCAGAGCACAGAATATCAGCAAACCTGGAATATTCAGCCCTAATCAGTCCATCAAAATCTCAATCCACATCAGGGCTCAGGGATCCTCGAAGAAGAGGGGGTGATAAGATTGTAAGAGTCTGAAGGTGGGGTGAGGTACTCTGGACCAACACACTGCAGCCAAGACAGGGCTACTGTACCCCGAAGGTCACTATGATGAGAACTTCTACCACCAGATCTACACAGTGACTTAATCAACTTCCCCCCAGGACTAACTAGTATCTCAGAAGAAACAGCTGCTCTCAGAGTGTCAGAGGCAGGAGCTGGGCAAGGGAAGAAAACCTTACGATTTTATCCACTGAAAATACACGTAGAGTTCCACATAAATCTGACTCCCTTACCAACCCAGGCATCCCAAAGGGAGTCCTGTGATGCTTACAAGCAAAAAGATGGAAGGGGGACAAGACAGGATTAGTGAATGGAGGGGAGGGTGGGAGAGGAGAAAAGAGGATAGATAGGAGTGCAGAACAAAGACATAAACTCAGTTTACTTATAAATAAATAAATTTAAAGATAAAATTATTTTCAAAATAGTCATAGAAGAAATAATTTCAATAAATAGTTAAAATCAAATACACTGGTCCAGTTTATAGTTAGTATCATTATAAATCTAAAGCACATAACAATAATATACAGTTAACATTATTATAACATTTTAAATTATATTAGTAAATGAAACAATTTGTTATTAATTGTAAGGCATATAGTTGATATACAATTATTATAATTATTCCATACCCTCTAATGTCTTTACTATATAATCAGTCGTTCCTTTACACATAGACCAGTGAACAGGTAAATACAAGTTATGTTTATATGAAATAGTGTCACATGCTGGTTCAAAAGATTTTTATAATTGCTTACATGATTTTTCCATGAGATTAAAAGTCAAAACAGATATCAATCCCATAATATCACTGGACTTTTTGATGGGGGTTTAATATGTACACCCAGAACTGACATCTTATAGGACAGCTTTTTTCATTTGCTCACACAGACAAGCAAAGTCTCAAACCCTAATGAAATGCTGCACTCAGTTCCTTCTTCTTGGGGATATGTTGATCCATCCTGCAACCATGGAATGGTAAATATACCATATCATTGATAAATATAATAGGTGCAGGGTCCATCCTGTCCACCAGTTGTAGCTATAGAGTGTAAGGAATGTATGCCTAGTAAACATGATTAACACTCACTAAAGAGGGACAGGCCATGATGGATTACATAGTGTACTGATTACTCTTCTCTGTTGCTGAGAGACACCATGCAAAGTCAAGCAACTTAAGAGAAAACTGGAGATTTATTTAGCTTAAGGTTCCTGAGTAGAGATATAGTCCATGATGGCAGAAAAGAGATGGCTGGTTGACAGAAGCTGGAGGGGACCTAAGTCACATCTACAAAGGAGTTATAGAACTGCAAAACTGCCATCTGTAAGAGTAGACCTCTCCTGGAAGTAGGGTGAAGTTAATCAGCCTCAAGGCCCACCCACTGTGACCGCCTTCCCCCAGCAGGGTTCAAACCTTTAAAGGTGTCTTGATCTTTCTAAACAACAGAAGATTCAAACACATAAGCCTTTGGAGGATGACTTACATTTCAAACCATGATTTCCCACCTCTGTCCCCCACAGGCTCACTGCCTTTTTATATGTAAAGCACATTCAACTCAACTTTAAAAGTCCTATAGATTACATCAGCAGTGCCAACAAAATCGAAAGGTTCAAAGTCAAAAGCCTCTTGTAAAAGCAAAAGACAATTTACCTATGTCCAAAATATAAAGGCATAGAATAAACATTATCATTCCAAAAGAAAGGAGTAAGGGCATATTCAGGAAATAATAGCCCATGACAAGACCAACTCCAAATCTAAAGCTTCAAAGTCAATAGATGAACTTTTATTAAAATCATTTCAGGTTCACCCCTCCAATTTAGCTGACTGTAGAACATATCATTTTCATGGGCTGGTTCCTCCCATGATGCATAGCTTTCCTTGACAGATGTCCCACATTGGTTCTAGTATCTCTGTTTCACATCTCAATGACAAGCCAACCTTTACCTCCATAACACAAATGCCTTCCTTGGGCATCTCTGCAGACTTTCCAATCTTCATGCACACTGCCTAAATTCTCCCATTCTCTGAAACCTTGGAGAATGGAACCACAAACTACTCTCTCTTGCATCTTTGATGCCTCTAAAACTAGAACAATGTGGACAACTTTGTCAAGTTCTGCTACAACTTCCAGGTGAAGATTGGCTGCCTTGAATCAGGGCTGGTTCAGTTTCTCTGTGCTGATGTTTGGAAGAACCTTTATATCTCTTAGGTGTTTGCTTTACAGAAGGAACAGACCTTTCCATTGGAACTCTGCCATTTAGCTATTCCTTTCCAAAATAATTTACATTCTTATGAGTAGAAGCCTTCTCTGAGGAATCTGCACTCAAGGTAGGGCGTCTCCCAATATTCAAATTGAGGGCGGGCTTTGATTCACTAATGGAGCTTTAAAAATATTTGCCTTTTTGCTGTCCACATTCTATTTAAACATGCTCTCACATTTTTCTTGAAGCTTTACAGCTTTGGTCTCTTTTTTTTTGCCTGATTCCTTGCTCTTTTTATTCATAATATTAAATAAGTGTGCTAAAAAGTAACCATGCCATACTATCAAGAGTACATTGCACTGAAACTTCTTCCATCACACACTTAAATTTAACTGTAGGCAAGCTTACAGGAGAAGGACAAAACTTAAACTCTGCCAATCAATACATCACACCACTTGCCCCTCGAGCCGTTGTGAACAGTCTATGTACTCCTCGGGCACATCACAAGCTGGGCCTCAATGGTCCACATCACTAACAGCATTGCTCTTTTCCAAGCTCTCAATAGCCTTTTCAACCTGTCTCCAAGACGCAAAAGCTTTGCAGAACCAACCTCCCAAAGCTCTCCATATTTCTCATAGCAAAAATTTCCAAAGGCAAACTAGCCACATCACAGCAATGATCACACTTCTTTATTTCTTGGTACAAACTTACCTCAGCTTCATAAAAACTTTCTGGTACTAAGTTCATAGTCTCACAGCAACACCTCATTTCTCTGATACCAGTTTGTGTTCCTGTTACTCTTCTCTGTTGCTATGAGCACCACTCAAAGTCAAGCAACATGAGGGAGAAATAGAGATTTATTTAGTTTATAGCTCCAGAGGGGAGATACAATCAATTATGGCAGAAAAGGCATAGGTGTTGACAGAAGTTGGAGAGGGATTAAGGCACATCCATCAAGGAGGCTGAGAGCTGCAGAACTGCCAACTGCAAGACCAGACCCCTCCTCCAAGTAGGGTAGTGCTAATCCATCTCTAGGTCCCACCCCATGACTGTTTTCCTCCAGCAAGGCTCCACCTCTTAAAGGTGCCATGACCTTCCCAAACAACTAAAGATTAAAAAACACGAGCCTCTGGGGAACAGCTCACAGTTCAAGCCATGACACATAGCCAGGAGCAGATTTTCAGGGGTATATTGAGACCTAGTAGTCTCAGGCAGCCTCTGGGCTCTCTGGGTCAGATGTTGGATCTGTGTCCATGTTGGGGACTTTGCTGCATCTCAAGGTCTCTTCTGAGGTCTGTGCAGCCACAGGGCAGCTATCTCCTTCCCAGGAGACTTGGGCTTCATGACCATAGTTGTTAGTGGGGGTCCCTCCACTTTGCTGAGGTCTGTTCCAGCCGGGGTTCCTGGACTTGGTTTTCCCAAGAGGAACACAAGTTGCTGTTTTGGATCCATCTAAAATGACACAAGCACATCCTTTGCCTTGGAACACCGTGACTTAGGGCTTCCATGAGCCGTCATCATCTTGGTACCAGACGGAATCTGGCAAGAAGAGAGACTTGGAATTGATAGTGAGGAGGAATGTTTGTCTGTTCTTGAATGAGAATTTACCTGGAGTAAGTTTAAAAAAAATAAGGTGAATAATGTAATAAATTCTTTGGGAATGATTCTCCCTCCTTTTTTTTTTTTTTTACTGATTTTAGTAGTTGAAATTTTAACATTTTATATATTTTTAATTTATGTCTTTTTTTGAGAATTATAAGGAATGTTTGTAATATGGTGATTTTATTACTTAGTAGTAATTAAGGTGGACTGGAGAGAGCGCTCAAGGTTTAAGCATCTGCCTTGCAAGTAGAAGGTCTTGATTTCAAATCCCATATCCCATGTAAAAGCACCGGGCCTGCATTTCAGAATCTGGAAGGCAGATCCTGGGAAACTCCAGAGCAAAAGAAAAAAAGAAAGAGAACCATCAGGGTGATTCCAGAAATCACACTTGGACATCTGCAGGCACACACAGTACCACGGTGCCCTCTGATTCACACACATACACACACACACACACACACACACACACACACACACACACACACACACAGGTGTCCATGTGCATACAAATAAAAAAAGTAAAAAAAGAAATAATTGAATTTGTTGTAGGCAGAATTACTATTAGTCTATCTGAATTGGCAGTCTTAGAATAGAAAAATATTTTAGTAAGTGAGATATAATATCACAATGATGTTTTTAGATAAAAGTGCTATTTAGTGACATGAAAAATTTTAATTTTTCAAAGGGAAGAAAATAACATCCAATTGTGAAGTGGTGTTTGTAGTGAGCTTATAGGGATTAATATCTCTAGGATGTTGAGTTAGATAGAAAGATATATTCGTAGAGCAATCTTTAATAATTTGATGAGTTTTTATAAGAGGAATAAGATATGTATTGTTATGGATTAGTATTTTTATGGATATTGGTATAGTTGTTTGATATGTAAAACAAAAATAGGTTGATTTAAGACATTAGTATAACATAGATACTAATGTGCTTTTATATTAGTGTTTTAATTTCTTTTGCATATTTTTAAAAATTGTGTTTTGGTAATTTTAGGAATAATTTTTATACATGATTTTATTCTAGGCATGTTTTTATATTTTTATTAAACATAAAAATAATGTTTAATAACTAATGAGAGTTTATTTAACAGCTGTGTATCATGTATTGATGTTTTTTATGAGTTCTTTTTAATTTATATTTTGAAATTTAATATGTAGTAGGATCCCCAAGACCTGTTGATTAAGGATTTGATGCAATAGATTTTAGAGATTTAATTAAGAGATAATATCTTCAAGTTTTATGAACATATAATATGTATTTACTGTATGCTATGTTGATATTATTTAAGTTTCATTAGTTTAATGAAGCATTATTTTAATTATTTAAGCTTCATAGATAAGTTTATTATGGTAAATAGTAGCTATCTTAATTTTTAGGATAAAAATCTTATCATACAAATTATCATTTGGCTATTGTTATTATTTAAATTGTTATTATTGTTATTACCAAAGCACATTACAAGAAAACAAAATATAAAGATACTTAATTTTTTTCAGTTGGTGGATTTTTTGGGTTGGCCTTATTTTGTGGAGATATGCTGTCAAAAAAGACTTATAAGTTGTTAGTAATAGTTATTATATCAATACTAAATTAGACACCAGAGATTATAGTAAAATGATATTTAGATAGTTTGTTAAATTGAGAAAAGGGTTTGTAATATTGCTAAAAGTAAAGTAATATTTAAGGAAAACCATATTATTGGAAGCAAAATTTTGTGTCGGTAGATTTGAAGAGCACAATTTGGAACTGAAGAAATTGAAATTGAGGAATTAAAATTAAAAACCTGTAATCATAATTAATAGGTGCTGAGATACCCATGAATAAATTTTAAAAATTCTATTATTTAGAGCATAATTGTAAAGTATTGGCATAATTTTAAAAAATTGTTGTTATTGAGCAATAAACCAGATGGTATTATTTGTGAATTTTTTATAAATTTTTATAAAGTTGTGATTAAAATCATCTTTGGGATCAAGTTTAAAGAAATTCTTAGTAGCATCATTTTATTTTTTAAATACATATTTTATTATGTAATTGTAAGTTGAAAAGTTAATGTTCATTTCAGTAAGACATAGAAGAAAATTTATAAGTTGCTAGAGACAAAACATAAAATCAATGTTGAAATAGTCACAGAAGAAATAATTCCAATGAATAAAAAACAACAATAATATATAATAACACACAATTACTTAATTAAATGCCACATAATTGATATATAATTATTATAATTATTCCACACCCACTAAAGTCTTTATTGTGTCATCAGTCGTTCCTTAACATCTTGACCAGTGAACAGGTGAGGACGCATGTTTGTATGAAATAGTGTCACACACTGGTTCCAAAGATTTTCCCTTATTATCATTTACATGGTTTTCTGGGAAATCAAAGTCAAAACAGACGTCAATCCTTTAACATCATTGGACTTATTGGTGAAAGGTAATCCAATAGGAATGCATTCTGCATTTTTTCCCATGCAGAGAGGGAAAGTCTCAAACCCTAATGAAATGTTGGACTCAGTTCCTTCTTCTTGAGGATGTGTTGATCCATCCTGTGACCAAGGACACTGTAAACGCACAGTGTCCTTGGTAAATACAATTGGTGCAGGGTCCATTCAGTCCACCAGTCCTAGCACTGGAGGGTGAGGAATGTATGTCTAATAAACATGATGAGCACTCATTGAGGAGGGACAGACCATGATGGTACCATAGTCAAGAAGAGTATGATATTTATTATGTAATTGATTAGCATTTGTATGGAGCTTTGTATGTTTTTTAATTTAGGAACAAGAAATATGTTGAGTTAAATATTAATAATACACAGATATTGATGCATTGCTTTTATTGTGCTATAATTTGTTTTATATATTTTTAAATTGCATTTAGTTCATTTTAGTTATATTAATATTCTTTATATGTGATTTGATTTAAGGATAGTTTTATATTTTTTATTAAAGATAAAAATGTTTTAAAAAATTTATATTTTAATTGAGAGTGTGTATTTAAAGACTGTGTATCCTGGCTTAGTAATTATTTAATGAATTCTTTAAAATTTATATTATATTTTAAATTTATATTTTCATTGTTAATATATAGTAGGAGCCATAAGACAATTTATTAAGTATTTTTAATATAATAGATTTTTAGAAATTTTAATTGTAAGATACTATCTCTAAATTTATTCATGTGTAAAATATACTTAGTACATGTTATTTTGATATTATTAATATTTATTTGGTATTGTATGGCATTTCTTTAATAAGACTTTATATTAATCATTTAGGTTTTAAGATAAGTATTTTATGGTAAAATGGAATTATTTTCTTTTTTAGGATAAACCATAAGAAATTAGCAATATTATTATTGACAGTGCTCATAACATTATTATTATTGAAATATTTTATAAGATAATAATATCAGAAAATAAATACATATGTATATAATTTGCTTTTCATTGATGGATTTTTTTGTTGGCCTTATTATGTAGGGTGTGCTTTGGAAAAATACTTATAATTTATTAGCAATATTCATTAAATCAATAGTAAACAAGGAATCATAGATTATAGTGTAATGACATACTACATAGATGGTTACAATGAGCATAATTTTGTAAACGTTCCTAAAAACAAATTACTATTTAAGGGCCATAATATTGGAAGTTTAATATGAACACTTGATAGGAACTGCTTTGTTGAGCAGAAGAGTTTGAAAGATAAAACTTGTAATTATTATTAATAAGTGGTGAAATACCCTTAAAACAAATACAAATTTCAGGAATTAAGACATATTGTAAAAATTTAGTATAAATTCATACATAGAACTTTTGTTATTGAACAATAAACTATAAGAGAAACATTTGTGAATTTTAAGATCTTTTACAAATTTTTCATTAAAATTACCTATGGGGTAGAGCTTAAAGGACTTCTTCATACCATAATTTTATCGTGTAAATAAATGTTTTATCCTGCAAATGAAAATTTGAAAAGTTAGTTTGTATTTCAGTTAAGTCCTACATGAAAGTTTGTAAATTGATAAGGGGTAAAACATAAAACCATTGTCTAAATAGTTACAGAAGAAACAATTACAATAAATGTAAAAATCAAATACATTGTTTTGTTCAGTTAAAAATTGAGGAAATTTATAAAGTACATATCAATATTTTACAATCAACACATAAATTATTTAAATTATTGTGTATGATATAATTGATGTGCAAGTATTGCAAGTATTCCATACTCTCTGTCTTCACTGTGTCCTCAGTTGCTCCTTTACCAGTAAACAGATGAACACACGTTTGTATGAAATAGTATCTCACACCAATTCAAAAGATTTTTCCTTATCATCACTCACATGATTTTCAAGAAAACAAAATTCAAACTAGACATCAATCCTATATCATCACTGATCTTACTGGTGGGGGTAATACATATACCCAGGCTTGGCCTCTATTAGGAAAACATTTTGCATTTCCTCCCGTGTAGAAGCTCAAAGTCTCAACACTAATGGAACGTTGTACTCAGTTCCTTCTTCTTGGGGATGTGTTGATCTATCCTGGGACCACGGGATGATAAATGCACAGTGTTATTGGTAAATACAATTGGTGCAAGGTCCATCCAGTTCACCAGCATTAGCACTGGAGGGTGAAGAATGTGTGTCCAGTAAACACGAGCACTCACCAAGAAGGGACAGGCCATGATGGTAACACAGCCAGGAACAGATTTTTCAGGGGTGTCTTGAGACCTAGCTCTCTGGGTCAGATGTTGGATCTGTGCCCATTTTGGGACTTTGCTGCATCTCAAGGTCTCTTCTGAGATCTGTACAGCCACAGGCAGCCACCTCCTTCCCAGGGGCTTGGGAGATATGAACAGAGTCGTTAGTGGGGGTCTCTCCATATTGCTGAGGTCTATTCCTGCCTAGCTCCTGGCTCTGGTTATCCAAATTGTTATCCTGGATCCATCTGAAATGACCCAAGCATATCCTTTGTCTCAGAATATCATAACTCTAGGTTTCCATGAGCCAACATCGTCTGAAAGCTGCAGAGTAGAGACCTGGAATTGATGATTGAGAGGAATGATGGTCCATTTTTAAGTGAATATTTCTGTGAGAAATATTTGAAAAATTCAAGGTGAATAATATCATATGTAATGTATCCTTTGTGGTAATTTCCCCTTTTTATGTTTAAGTAATTTTGGTAGTGGAAATTTTAGAATTTTGTTGGTTTGTTTTACTATATCTTGATTTTTGAAGATTATAAGGAATATTTGTAATGTGGTGATTTTGTTTCTTATATGGAAGTTATTAAATTAGACTATAGCTACCACCCCGGAGCCCCACGCGTCCCGGCGGCGAGCACCCAGGCTGAGTCTGGCTTGGCCTGCGGCTTGGCCCGGACGACCCCAGCCCCCTCCGCGCCGCCCCGCCCCGTCCTGCCCGGTCCCGTCCCCGCCAGCTGCCCAAGGTGAGTGAGAGAGAGAGCCCAGCCCAGCCCCGCCCCCCACCTGGGAGCCGACGGGCCAGCAGCACCGTGCCCCGCGGCCCCTGGCTTTGCCCCCGGGGCCCCGCCCCCCTCCGCGCCCACCTTCCCAGGTTGCAGGTGAAGAATTCTGCCATCAACATCAGACCCTCTGCCTCTCTGGCCCACCGGGGACCTACGCACGTGGTCCACGGAAGACACACTGCTATTCAGAATTCAATAGAGCCCAAAGGAAACTCAAGCAAAATTCTAAGGAACAAAGGGAACACAGGCCATACATCTGGACTCCACTACAATCAGTATATCACGTGGGCGAGATTCTTCTCATCCAACCCAAAGATAAGTAAACTTTTTCTTTTCACCTTACTAATCCTTTAAAGTATCAATGCTGTAGATCAACTTTCTCATACAGCCCTACAACATACAACTCTAGGGAGTACACCACTCACCCCCACATTACAACAAGATACTAAATCGTAAAAGTGCACTACCAAACTAATATTCACCCCCTGGTAACATAACCTGACTTAACTGATGTACTAACACCCTACTAGCCTCATCTAGGATATAATGATAACAATACATAAACATACCCAATCCAAGGCAAGCACTAGCAATAACTGGCAAGTGTAACAATACCAACTAGGTGGATTCAGTGAAAAACACACAGAAACTGAAAGGTCCTAAAAAACAAAACAACAATGTACAAGTCAAAGTACAGATCTACGAGAAACAAAACCCAAGAAAACCAATCTCCTGCTGAAAGAATCAATCCCATAATGAGGGATTCTGACCAGAACAAATCCACAGAAAATAACCATGAAAGCCAGACCCAACATAACGACTTTCAAAGTATGATCCTTACTATGATTAATACTATGAAAGAGGAAATCCGAGAAGAATTAAACAACCGTATCAACCACTTTGAACAGGAACACAACAGGCACTTGGAGGAGTTGAGAAAAACAGTTCAAGAAACAAAAATAGGTATGGAGCAATTAAAACAGTCTCAGCAGAGTTTAAAATTGAACTAAAAGACAAGTTATCTTCAACCGAGAACTCAACAGAGAGTCTTATCAGCAGAACAAATGAGGTAGAAAATAGAATTTCAGATCTTGAAGACAAAGTGGGAGAATTAACCAGCTCAATGGAAGAGATTGTTAAAGCCAAAAAGATACTGGAGAGGAACATTCAAGAGATATGGGATACCCTGAAGAAGCCTAACATGCGCATTCATGGAATACCAGAACAAGAATCCCAAAATACCACACCGGAGGAAATATTTCAATTCATCATAAATGAAAATTTTCCACAACTAAAGAATGAGAGGCCTATCCAAATACAAGAGGCATTTCGCACTCCAAACAGATATGACCAAAATAGAAAATCGCCACGGCAAATAATAGTCAAAACACTCCACATTCAAGACAAAGAAAAGGTACTGAGAGCTTCAAGAGAAAAAAAGCAACTCACTTTTAAAGGTAAACCTATTAGAATAACAAATGACTACTCAATGGAAACAGTAAAAGCAAGAAGAGCTTGGAGAGACATACTTCAAGTATTAAATGAGCAAAAATGCCAACCCAAACTGATATACCCGGCAAAACTATCTGTCATGATTGAGGGAGAAAGAAAAGTTTTCCAGCACAAAGACAACTTGAAGGGATACATGTCTACCAAACCAGGCCTTCAAAAATTCCTAGAAATGATACTCAAGCTTGAAGAAAAGAACGAGCGTATCCAGGAGGAGAGAAGGGAAGTATAATACCACCAAAACATAAATATCAAACAACATGCTTACAAAGTCTACTAAACATAAAAAACGTCCAGAATTAAAAATAATTTCTCCATTACAACATTAAATGTCAAAGGTATTAACTCGCCGATTAAGAGACACAGATCACAAACTTGGATTAAAAAACCACAATCCAACAATCTGCTGCCTTCAGGAAACTCATCTCACCACAAAAGATAGGCACATCCTAAGAATGAAAGGCTGGTCCAAAATCTTGCAAGCTAATGGAACCAGGAAACAGGCAGGGGTAGCAATTATGCTTTCAGACAAAGTGGACTTCAAACCAAAGAAAATCATAAGAGACACAGATGGATACTACATTTTAGTCACAGGTACAATTCACCAGGAAGACTTCACAATCCTGAACATTTATGCACCCAATACGGGCCCCTCCACATTCATTAAGAAAACCCTACAGCGCCTAAAGCAAGAAATCAACCCCCAAACGATAATTCTTGGGGACTTCAACACCGCCCTCTCAACATGGGATAGATCAACAGGTCAAAAGCTTAACAGAGACACTTTGGAACTTAATCAAACCCTTAAAGAAATGGACCTTACCGATCTCTATCGAACTTTTCACCCACGCACGAAAGAATACACATTTTTCTCAGCAGCACACGGAACTTTTTCCAAAATAGATCACATATTGGACCACAAAATGAATCTACACATATACAAAAAAGTTGAAATTCTAACCTGTGCCCTATCAGACCACCATGGCCTAAAGCTGGACATCCACAACACAACAAATAAGAGAAAATACACTAACTCCTGGAAACTTAACAATATGATGCTAAATGAGAACTGGATTCAGGAAGAAATTAAAAAGGAAATTCAAGATTTCCTGAAAGTGAACGATAATGAAAATACAACTTATCAAAATCTCTGGGACACAATGAAAGCTGTTCTAAGAGGTAAGTTCATAGCTCTTAATGCCTACATCAAAAAAAATGGAAACATCAGAAATAAATAACTTAACGATGCAGCTTAAGGCTTTAGAGAAACTTGAGCAATCTGATCCCAAAAGTAGTAGAAGAGAGGAGATTAGCAAAATAAGGGGAGAAATATCTGAAATCGAGACTAAGAAAACGATAGAAAAAAATCAACCAGTCAAAAAGCTGGTTCTTTGAAAAAATCAATAAGATTGATACACCCCTAGCTAAATTAACCAAAAGCAAGAGAGAGAAACCCCAAATTAACAACATTAGAAATGAACATGGAGTTATCACTACTGATACATACCCAAGAAATCCAGAGAATTATAACATCATATTTCAAAAACTTATACTCAGTGAAGTTTGACAACACAAAAGAGATGGATGAATTTCTAAGTAAACACAACCTACCTAAATTGAATCAGGAAGTTGTGAATTACTTAAATAGCCCTATAACATACAAGGAAATTGAAGAAGTAATCTCAAATCTTCCCACCAAAAAATGTCCTGGACCAGAGGGATTCAGCACAGAATTCTACCAGACATTTAAGGAGTTAATAACACCAATACTCCTTAAACTGTTCCATCAAATAGCAAAGGAAGGAACACTACCAAATTCCTTCTATGAAGCTAATATCGTCTTAATCCCAAAACCTAATAAAGATTCACTTAAAAAGGAAAACTATAGGCCGATCTCTCTGATGAACACAGACACAAAGATTCTCAACAAAGTCTTAGCAAATTGGATTCAAAAACATATCAAAAAGATCATTCACAGGGACCAAGTAGGCTTCATCCCTGGCACACAAGGTTAGTTCAACATACAAAAATCAATAAATGTAATTCATCATGTAAACCAGTCCAAAGACCAAGATCACATGATACTCTCGATAGATGCAGAAAAAGCCTTTGACAAGATCCAACAGTCTTTTATGATCAAAACGCTAGAGACAGTAGGAATGGAAGGAACCTTTATCAATATAATAAAAGCTGTATACAACAAGCCCACAGCAAGGATTATGCTCAATGGGGAACAATTGGAAGCATTCCCACTTCGATCAGGAACTAGACAAGGCTGTCCACTCTCACCACTTCTATTCAATATTATACTTGAAGTCTTAGCTGAAGCCATAAGACAAGAAAGGGACATAAAAGGGATTCAAATCGGCAAGGAAGAAGTCAAGCTCTCCCTATTTGCAGATGACATGATCTTATACCTGAGTGATCCCAAAAACTCCACCAGGAAGCTCCGGGAACTAATTGAGAAGTTCAGCAGGGTGGCAGGATACAAAATAAATGTGCAAAAATCAGAGGCCTTCCTATATGCCCAGAATGAAAGAAGTGAAAAAGCCTTGAGAGAAACAATCCCATTTACTGTAGCCCCTAAAAACATGAAATACCTTGGTATAAAC